>JAMKQA010009742.1:0-17061 GCA_024699735.1 Posidonia australis | reverse complement strand
GTATATAGCAAAAGGCTGAAAAGCCAACATTTCATAAGCATTGGAGAAATCATAGAAGACCGATTTTATCGGGCGTACGAGGGTGCCTAACACCTTCCTCGTACGTAACAGGGATCCTTACCCGCATTTTTGGTTTTCGCAGACCTTCTGTATTGTCTTGCATGATTTTTCATGTTATTTGGTTTTCCTCGTCTTCCATAATAGACTAGGTGGCGACTCCTGCATTTTTGCTTTTTATTTTATTTTTACGTCGTGATTTTGCCGACTTTCGCATTATTTTGCGATTCTCTCCGCTGACATGGTTACACAAACCAATCTGGAAAATCACAGCATTAAAATATATTTTCTAAAAATCCAAGAAAAGCCCCAACAAATGCCCTAGCAGACCCGCGCATGTGGAGCGCGCGTCTAGCCAGTGCCCCTGGAACTTTCGTCTGAACGCCAATAGAGCCTGGACCAGGGGCCAGAACAGTTGCCAAACCTACGCATGTGGCCCGCACAATCGGCCCACGCCCCCAATTTTCTGTTAGAATTCAGGCGACCTGCAACAAGGCACTCAAAAATCGCCCAAAGTGGGAGCTCCAATCGGACCCCCCCAAACAATCACCAAAAATCTCGAATAAAACATAAGATGTAGACATTCGAGTGTACTCCAAAATCCAACAAACAAAACTAAAATTCATTGACCATGCATCAAGATACAAAATCGCAAAGGCATAAGGGTCAAAATGACCCAAATCTCAAACACCGACATAAATACCCATAAAAACCACAATAAATTCTCAAAAATTCTATAACATTAAATTTAGCCTAGATTACATGCATCCTAGGCATTTCTACCATTTTACATGATTTCTACACATTAAATTGGGGATACGTACTTAGAACGAGCTCTAGCGACCTTCCGGTCGACTCTAGTGAACTCCAGCGACCCCACACGACCACTGCCACTCCACGACTTCAAGGACGTCACTCCGGAGCCTCCCACACCGCCATGAGCCGCCGCAAGCCATCGCCTCCCGTATCCCAGTCTCAGGATCTCTCTGTCACCTACACCCATCCATGACCGGAAGGAGGAGTGAAGAATAAGATAGAGAAGGAGTGGAGGGGGGAAAAGAGAGGAGGAAAGGAAGGGAAGGGAGAAGGCTCGGCTGGGGCTCCGGTGCATCGGAGAAGACTCGCCCCATGCACGCGTTATATACGCATGGGAGGAGGTCGCCGTGCACCTGCTCACCAACCTCCGGCACGCACACACTAGCCAGTCTCCGACCACCCCCCAGCCTCACCGCACATAGCCCAACTACCAGCTCCAAGGCAAAAACCAACGACTCCTCGCACCAAACACTCAACCACCAGTCACAACAAACGGCCCACAAACGCGGGCTCCACGTGGACCCACACCCGAGCCCACAAGCATAGTGCCACAATACACAGTGCCAACCACGCACAGGGACACGCAAACAAAAGCCTGCCCATGAGGCCCAAGCCCAAAAGCACAAATCCACACAACAGGCCTCGGAATAGTAACACTCGTCTAGGAATAAATTCATTAAAATGTAAATAATTACAAAATGAATTTTACAGGTGTTACATGGGTGCCCTTGGCCATTTTCTGGTTTCGTAGAAAACGACATACTGAATGTTTTTAGTATGCCATTTTTCTATCAGATTAGGTCCTCTGACAGAAATTCGGTTGGCTGAATCTCCTCTGTCTACCACTTTTGGTTATGAGTGTTGACCATTGTATCCCAATTCGGTCGACTGGATTTATTTGATCTACCGAACCAGGAACTTTCGATCAGCCAGTCCTGTTTTTGGTCTACCGTTTTGGGTGCCTACACCTATTTTGGTCGACCAATTTTGGTCGATCTTCTGATCTAGGAGATTTCGGTATATCTAGTCCCTTTCAATATGCCAAATTAGGGCCCAGCTGTTTTATAAAATGTGATTTCGATAGGCTTTCCGAATTGGTTTGTTTATCCCATTTGAGATGGGATTGTGGGCCATCAGTGGTGGTCTTGTGGGACACCTGATGTGTCATTTTGTCGAGGTTTTGAATGAGTGTTCAAGGATATAAAATGGTTTGAAAATGGTTTTCAAAGAAATATGTCGGCCCATTTTGGAAAGTAGTTTTCCTGGTTTTCTGTGTACGGGCCGAGACACCGTGGGATCATGTCGTCGAGACCAAGGAATGTGACAATATTCTCAGGTGGTCTGATGCATCTCCCTGGTTGAGGTCAAGGGCCGAGATACCTGAGGCTGGGGGTCATTGGGTCTTAAAGGTATGAAACTCCCTGACTATCGTCTCAAGGCTAGGGTTGTGGTTCGTGGATTGAGATGTCTTATGACATGTCGGGAAGGTATGATACTCCTGTTGTCGTTGTGAGTACTAAGGCTCGGGTGTTGTCGGGTGTGGAGGTATGACACTCCCTCCTGAGCACCATATGGAGGATGTCGTGAGGAGGCGTACCCTATGGTGACCAATGCGAGGGGGACACGTGCCCCGTAGCTGGTAGCGTCTTGAGAGATAAGATTGCCTTCCCAAAGGGATTGGCTTTGTAAGGATTCTTTAGGTGGGAGAATCGTGGGACGGTGATCGCTCCTACATAGGGTGGCTTCACTGTAGTAGTGCAGTCCACCTTGGTGGCTGCTTGTGGCTAGAGTTGGTTGCCTAGCGTCGAACTCCTCGACTCATTGTATGTGGTTTTGACCATTGAGGGCTTCGTTTATAGTTTTAGGCTGATAGAGCCTTATTTGCCGTTTTGGCAAGTGTGGGCCACGTTTGTTGTGGTTTTGGGCCTGTTTGGTCTATTTTGGTGGTTTGGAGAAAATGATTTGTGAAATTATTTTAAAGAAAAATTAATATATATTTGTTTTCTGCGATTTTCATGGGGTGCATATTGGGTGACTTTTGTCACTCACGCTTGTTCTTCGTGGTTTTGAATTGCAGGTGCAGGCATACAATTAGGTTTTAGCATAGTACACATAGTCTAGAGTCTCATAGCTGCACACATAAATTCCTGGTAGTTGATATTTCTGTTTAGCTTTTAATTTCTTGTAATTTAATTTGTTTTAAATTGTAATGGAAATTGGGGGTGTTACATACACATGCAAGTTCCTGATGCTAGTTGCCTACATTTTCTTGGCAAAAGAAATTGTGTTGGCACCTCATGGTTAGATGACCTCTATTTCCTTATTTACCTTTGTCTAAATATATTAACATTTGATACTATACGACATTACAAAATTGTTTCTTCTAGAGTTGCAACAATTATGCATCATAAATACGCTTGCAAAATTGAACATCATATTAAAGCAGAACTTTCAAGAAGTATATAGCATTAGCATCTAATATACACAATCATTACCTGAAATATTGTTCCCAACTTCTTTAGTGCTTTAGCTCATAAAATCAAGACATCGCTGCTGACAATTTCATCTTTATGAGCCTGAAATGCAATTGAGAAACAAGAAAAAAATTATTGCTAGCTTCTAAGTATTGCCTTAAAAAGGCTTTACAAAAGAGCTACATCAAAGGCCATACAATATAGAATTCATAATAAATAGTATAGAGATGGACCATAACACAACTTGAAAGAAAATGGAAGTCAATACTAGCAGTAACAAAAAGGGATATGGGCATGCCACTGCAGCAGAACTCACAATCATTGGAGTGGTGTTTATGTGGAAGGGAAAGCTGAAGGCCAATGCTACTATTGCTTCAATGAGAAGGGATTCACGCTATGAAGCAATTGTACATCTAACAAATATATTTGGAGTCTTATGTGGAGAAGATCTAACTAGAAAAGAAAATGCAATGAACTTAGAGGAGGAAATTACAATTGGAATTAACGGGTAGCAATGGAGATGGGAAGGTTCATACAAAAGAGACTAGTTTCACAATGTATGTGATGGTGAGCAACTTTTTATTGTGATTAATGGGAAGGAAATGATAAAAGAAGAGGAACTGATTCAATCAATAAAGAAAATAAATAGAACTCTAAGATTGATCCTATAGGCACGATTTTGGTTTCTTCTCTTCTTGGCCTAGGTGTTAGTCATGGGGTTTATGGTTCTATTTTTCTTTAAATTTCATTTGGGTTATTATATAAATAAGAGAATGGAATAAAATCTATGTTCATATTCAAGAGGGGAACCCAAACCAGATATCTATCCTAAATCAAAGTCAAGAAATGTTTACCTTGAGCAGATTACCCTTCTCCTCCTTCTTCTTGTCTCCTTTTCCTAAGAAGGAGACAAGCTACTAAAATAGAAGAGCAACACATTACACAAACCTAAATCAAACAAAAAACCAACTTTTCCCTATAATCTCAAAAAAAAATCCACCCCATGGGAAAGACAAACAAAGCACCTAAATAGCCCGACATGATCCATGCAATACCGCGTCTTTTCCACGAATGTAGTGGTGCTGAAGAGTGGCAGTGGAATGCAATGCCTGTTGTGAGTGTGGGGGTAGATGTGGCAATGGTTGTGACTGTGAGGAGTGGCGAGGAAGGTGGTGGAGGAAGAAGAGGACAGTGAGTGCGGTGGAGGAAGAAGACGAAGAGGAAGAAGAACAGGACGACATCTACGATGGAGGAAGAACAGGAAGAGGAAGAAGAAGTGTCACGCCCCCAATTTTCCATAATAATTTAAAGAAAATTAAATTAAAAACTAAACAGAAATATCATCTACTAGGAACCTGTGTGTGCGGCTACGAGACTCCACACTATATGCACTATGCTAAACTCATCTGCAAGTCTGCACCTACAATCCAAAGCCGCGAAGAAAAGCGTGAGTGACAAAAGTCACCTAGCATGCACCCCACGAAAATGGTGGAAAATAAATCTATATTAATTTTCTTTTAAATTCATTTTGCAATCATTTTCTCTAAAATCCAACAATCAGGTTCACAAGGCCGAAAACCACAGCAAACGCGGCTCACCGGTCAAAACAGCAAACAGGGCTCTACCAATCCAAAACCACAAACGAGACCCTCAATGGCCAAAACCACACACAGTGAGTCGGAAACCCAGCACCAGGCAATCAGCTCTTGCCAAAAGCAGCCACCGAAGTGCACTACACTATCACAGTGTGCCATCCTATGCAGGAGCCAATCACCGTCCCACAATCCAATCACCGTCTTGAGATCCTCCTACTTGGAGAACCCTCACAGAGCCAATCCCCACCAGGGAAGGCAGTCCTGTCTCTCACGATGCTACCAACTACAAGGTACGTGTCCCTTCCACACTAGCCACCACAGGGCATGCCTCCTCACGGCTTCCTCCACATGGTGCTTAGGAGGGAGTGTCGTACCTCCTCACCCGACAACACCCGAGCCTCAGTGCTCACAGCGACAGTAGGAGTATCATACCTCTCCGTCATGCCACAAGACACCTTAACCCATGGACCACAACCCTATCCTTGAGACGACAATTGGGGAGTCTCATACCTCCAAGACCTGATGACCCTTAGCCACAAGTATCTCATCCCCCGACCTCAACCAAGGAGACGTGCTAAACCACCTGAGAGTGTTATCACATTCCTTGGTCCCGACGACACGATCCAACGGTGTCTCAGCTCGCACACAGAAAACCAGAAAATCATTTTCCACAATGAGCCGAATTATCTCCTTGAAAATAATTTTCAAAACCATTTTATATCTTTGAATACTTGTTCAAAACCTCGACAAAATGGCACATCAAGTGTCCCACAAGACCACCACTGATGGCCCATGATCCCATCTCAAATGAGTAAAACAAACTAATCCGGAAAATCCACGAGAATCACATTTTATAAAACAACTGGATCCTAATTCGGCATACCGAAATGGGCTCGGTATATTGAAATCTCCTGGATTGAAAGACCGACCAAAATCGGTCGACTGAAATAGGTATAGACACCTAAATCGGTAGACCGAAAACCAGACCGGTCGACCGAAAGTTCCTGGTTCGATAGATCGAATAAATCTAGTTGACCAAACTAGGACACAACGGTCAACACTCATAGCCAAAAACGGTAGACGGAAGTGGTTCGATCGACCGAATTTCGACTAGAGAACCTAATCTGACAGAAAAACGACATACCGAAACAGTAGACCCAGGGCACCATCCACAAGATCACCCAAAATGGGACTATTAGGCAGACCCCCAAAACAAGCACCAAAAATTTCAAATAAAAATATGTGGTAGACCCTCGACTCTACTCCAAATCTACACAAACAAAACCAAAATCCATTCACCATGCAAGGAGAAAGATATTCAAGAAGCCACAGGGGTTAAAACGACCAAAAACCACACAATGCCATAAATGGCCATAAATACCACCATAAATCATCATAAATTCACAATAAATTTTAGGAATGTAAATTTACCTAGATTCCACGCATTCCTATCGTTTTCTACCATTTTCATGCTTGCTACAACACAGGGTGAGGTGTGTACCTAAAAAATACGCTCCAGCGAACCCTGTCGACTCCGGCCAACCTCTAGGGACCAGCACGCCACCACACGCCCTTGGAGCTCCCACGACCAGCCACGAGCCGCCACACGCCGTTGAGCACATCGAGCAAAGGGGAGACAGGGGAGGAGATGGTGGAGAGACAGGAGAGAAAGAGGTGAGACGGGAGAGAGAGCGTGAGTGAGGGAGGGATGGAGTGAGTGGGGAAGAGCGAGTAGAGGGAGAGAGAGAGAGAAGGAAAATGGGCAGAAGAGGGAGGTGGCGTGCTCAGAGAGGAGGCGATGAAGCGGGGAAGAGGAGGAGAGGAGTGGAGGAGGAGGTTGATGGGCTGCAGCTTTATACATGCAGATGGTGGTAGCTGCATGCATGCATGCACAGTGCAACCACCAGCCTTTCGCACAAGCCAGCAACCAACCGCACCAACTCACCCCCACCAACCGGCCCACAAACGTGGGCCCCACATGGATCCACACTTGGGCTCACAAGCACAGTGCCAACCACGCACAGGAACACAAACGAACAGCCAACCAAAGAGGCTGAAGCCTAAATCACAAATTCACACAAACGGACCTCGAAACAGTAACACCCGTCCAAGAATAAATTTATTAAAATGTAAATAATTACAAAATGAATTTATGGGTGTTACATCCAAACTACCTTAAAAGAAGATTTCGCCCTCGAAATCACTAGTAGGCCAAAAGATAGGGTACTACACTAGGATGGCTTCCTCACATTCCCACGTGGCCTCCTCGACTCTATGATGCCGCCACCACACCAAAACTAGCAAAATCACCTGGTTCTGCAGCACCAACTCCTTGCTGCCAACAATCTGGATGGTATCCTCCACAAAAGACAGATCTTCCTAGAGCCCCTCTAGTTGAACTGGGATCACATGAGATGCATCAGTCAAACACTTCCTCAGCATGGAGACATGGAACATGTTGTGCACAGACGACATCTCTAGTGGTAGATCCAACCAATAAGCAACCTCACCGATCCTCTAAGTGATCTAGTACGGGCCAATATAGCGAGTACTCAGCTTCCCATGCTTCCCGAATCTCATGACACCCTTGGTCGGCAACACCTTCAGAAACACTTAGTCTCTCACTAAAAATTCCAACGATCTCTGTCTTTTGTCGGCATAACTCTTCTGCCGACTCTGTATAACCAACAGCCTGCTACAGATCAAACCTACCTTGTCTGCATACAGTTGTACAAGCTCAGGACCAATCAACTAACGCTCGCCCACATCGGTCCAGCAAACTGATGATCTGCATGACCTACCATACAAAGCTTAGTACGGCGCCATCTCGATGCTCGAGTGGTAACTATTACCATAGACGAACTCAATCAATAGCAGATAGTCCTCCCAACTCTCTTGAAAGTCTAAGGTACATGCTTTGAGCATATCCTCTAATGTCTAGATAGTCTTCTCTGTCTGACCATCTGACTAAGGATGGAATGTTGTACTATAGTTGAGCACTGTGCCTAAGGCCTCCTGCAGAGTCTCTAGAACCTTGAGTTGAACCTTGTGCGTCTGTCCGACACGATGGACACTAGAACACCATGCAGCTGAACCACCTTGGAGACATACAGCTCTGCCAAATGGTGCATCGGAAGCTTCACCTGAATGGCCAGGAAGTGAGCATACTTGGTTAGCCGATCCACGATCACCCACACAGTGTCATTTTTCCTTTAAGTCCACGGCAAATTAGTCACGAAGTCTATGGAGATGTGCTTCCACTTCCACACGGAAATATCCAAAGGTTGCAAGGACCCTCTAGGTCTCTGGTACTCTGCCTTGACCAGTTGGTAGGTTGTACACCTCGCCACATGGTCAGCAACATCCCTCTTCATGCCAGGCTACCAAAAGTTCCGCTTCCGATCTCTGTACATCTTCATACTCCTACGGTGGACAATGTACCTAGATCGATGTGCTTCATCAAGCAATCTTTGCCTGGCCTCCTCATGCTGGGGCACATACAGGCGCATATCATACCTCAGCTCTCCATATGCCCCAATAGAGAAATGAGGCTCTAGCTTCTCAAACACAGCCTGAACAAACGAATCTAGTTGCTGACACGCGACAATAAACTCTATCAGCTTAGGGCAAACAAACAGGTTGGCCACCTAGGCATCAACCATCCTCCGAGCTTGTCGCTTCAGCATGCAGCTCACCAGATCCTCCTACATGGTCCACTCCTTGACCATTAGGCTCGCCATCACATGCATACGCCGACTCAAGGCATTGACGACTACGTTGGCCTTGCTAGGGTGGTAGAACATGCTAAAATCATAGTCCTTCAGATACTCCACCCACCGACGCTGCCTCAAGTTGAAGTCTCTCTACGTGAAGATATACTTCAAGCTCTAATGATTGGTGAAGACCTCAAACTTCTCTCTATACAGATGGTGTCACCAAAGCTTGAGAGCAAACACTACGGTAGCTATCTCCAAATCGTGGGTCAGGTAGTTCTTCTCATGGTCCTTCAACTGGCACCAAGCATATGCGATGACATTGCCATGCTGCATCAGAACACACCCTAACCCAACACCACTGGTGTCACTATATACAGTGAAGCCATCACTTCCAGAAGGTAGAGTCAACAAAGGGGCAAAAAATAGATGAGACTTCAGCTCTTGGAAACTCGCCTCACAATTCTGGTCCCAGCAAAATGGAACCCCCTTCCTAGTCAATTCTGTCAAAGGTGTGGCTATGGAGGAGAAATCCCTGATGAACCTCTTATAATAGCCCATCAAACTCAAGAAACTCCTAATCTCCGTCACAGTCTTGGGTCGCTCCCAACTGCTCACCGCCTCGACCTTGGCTAGATCCACTCTAATGCCTTCTCTAGAAATTAAATGGCCAAGGAACATGACTTCACTTAGTCATAACTCACACTTGGAGAATTTGGTGTACAACTGGTGACACCTCAGAGTATCCAAAATCATTCTCAAATGCAAGGCATGAGTCTCTACATCAGGAGAGTAGACCAGCATGTCATCAACAAAAATGACAACTAACTGGTTCAAAAAAGGGCTGAAAATCCTGTTCAACAGAACCATAAACGCAGTTGGTGCATTAGTTAGGCCGAAAGGCGTGATTGTGAACTCGTAATGCCCGTACTACATTTGAAAAGTAATCTTCTGAATGTCTGAGTCTTGTATCCTCAACTGGTGATACCATGACCTCAGATCAATCTTCGAGAACACAGATGTAGACTGCAATTGGTCGAATAAGTCAATAATGCGGGGCAAGGGATACTTGTTCTTCACTGTGATCTGGTTCAACATTTGATAATCTATACACAACCAAAGCAAACCATCCTTCTTACGGACAAACAAAACAAGTGCTCCCCACGGAGACACATTTGGCCTGATGAACCCCTTGTCTAACAACTCCTGCAACTGAGTCTTGAGTTCTCACAACTCCACTGGTGCCATGCTATTGGGAGGCTTCGACATGGCACTAGAACCAGGGATCAAATCGATCTAGAATTCTATTTCCCTATGAGGTGACATACCAGGCAAATCATCAAGGAAAACGTTGGGATATTCACACACTGCAGAGATGTTATGAACACCCAACTCTAGAGAAGTGGATATAACTATCCTAGCTAGATACCCCACACAACCTCTGACAAGAGACTTATAAGCCATCATAGCTGAAATGACAAGCTTAGGCTCACCCTAAACGCACCTTGTACAAAGAAAGACCCATCCTCAGGAGACCCAAAATAAACTCTCCTCTGAGCACAGTCGATCAAAGCGGACTACTGCGTCAACCAATCCATGCCGAGTATCACATCATACTCCTACATGTCCATCACGATCAGGCTAGCATCAAACACTTTGCCATTCAGCGTCAAGTCGACTGACCGCAGATACCTCCATGCCAAACTATACTCCCCCAGCGACATTACCACGCTGAGATGAAAGGCCAGTCTAGCTGGTCTCTCTCCCAACTCCGCCTCGAAAGACTCAAAAACAAAGGAGAAGGAACTCCCTGAGTCAAACAACACTTTGGCCATCCAACTAGCCACAATAAAAGAACCTGATGGCCAAACAAAATAACACCATCACATCCATACAATCAGGCAGATGTTCAGGTTACAAAGACATTACAACAATCATAGAGGGTTACCAAAACCAACTAGTCATCCTTACCCTCAACTACATTTCCCGAAGTCCCAGTGCCTAGAGCTACAATAGTAAACACTCGTCCCCTAGTCGGCTGTTGTGGCACATTTCCTGCCTTCTTAAGCGGTTCCAGATAGGATTTCAGCACATGTCCCACCTTCCCGCAATTATAGTACACCACCGAGGCTGAGGTTTGCCGAGGTTCAGGACAAAATGTAGCAATATGGCCCACCTGACCACAATTGAAGTACTAGTTCCCACTGGAAGCTCTAGACCCTTTCTGACTGATGCCAACTTCGCTACTCTCAGCAAAATTCTGCCGGCTTGCAGACGAAACACTAGACCTCCCCTTTTACTTCTTCTCAGGGCTACCTAAACTACTGGTACTTGGAGGATCGGAGAAAGAGAACCGAGAGGTAAAAGAAAACTTACCCTTCCCTTTGGGACGACTCTCTAGATACTTTTGATGCTCCGCCTCAAAGCGATAAGCCATCCCAACCATGTCCTCCATAGTCTGGCACCGGTAGCCCATCACCTCCACCCGTAGTCCTGGGTTCAAGCCATCCAGAAACCTCTGTGCCTGCTCATCCTCAGACCCATAGGCAGGAGCACAACATTTCAGTCGAGCGAACTCAATCTCATACTCGAGCACTGACATCGTGTCCTACTCCAGACTCCGGAAATCTCGGCGAAGCTGCTTCTTCACATGAGCAGGGAAATATTTGTCATAGAAAGCCGCCTTGTAATCCTTCCACTAGATGCTAACAGTTACTGAGTCCAAGAATTTCAGCTACCTTACAGACTTCCATTACTAATCTACCTCACTATCCAGCAGATAAGTCGCCAGCCGCACCCAATGCTCCTCTAGACACGCCATGCTCTCCAACATCTTCACCACCTTCTCCAGCCAGGCCTCACTCTCCTCAGCACCAACCTTGCCCCTGAACGATGGTGGATGAAGCTTTGTGAACTGGTTCAGCCACGGGTCACTTGACAGTTCATTGGCACTACTCTTATTGAAGGCATGGGAGATCACGTGCACCAAACTCCTCAGTTCAGCACAAACTGCCTTCCATCAGCCCATGTCCTCTCGGGGCTCCGATTCCTCAATAGGGGCCTTGCCCTTATGACCACGAGGAGGCATCCTGCAAGGAGAAAGGCAAAATACCTGCACCACAGACAAAACAATAACTAGAAAATCATGAAAAAAACCAGATGCAAACTCTACCATGCATGCAAACCTATGGAGTCTCTAAACCGAACACCCTAGGCTAGTGCAACCTAGTGAACCTAGAGCTCTAATACCAAATCTGTCACGCCCCCAATTTTCCATAATAATTTAAAGCAAATTATATTACAGGAAATTAAAAGCTAAACATAAATATGATCTACCAAGAACCTGTGTGTGCGACTACGAGACTTCGAACTATAAGCACTATGCTAAAATCATTTGCAAGTCTGCACCTGCAACCCAAAGCCACGAAGAAAAGCGTGAGTGACAAAAGTCATCCAGCACGCACTCCATGAAAACGACAGAAAACAAATCTATATTAATTTTCTTTTAAATTCATGTCATAATCATTTTCTCTAAAATCCCATAATCAGGCCCATAAGGCCGAAAACCACAACAAACGCGGCCCACACCGGTTAAAACAGTAAACAAGGCTCTACTAGCCCAAAACCACAAATGAGGCCCTCAATGGCCAAAACCACACATAGTGAGTCGGGCAACCAACTCTGGCCACAAGCAGCCACCGAAGTGCATTGCACTGCCACAATGTGCTATCTTGTGTAGGAGCCAACCACCGCCCCGCAATCCTCCCACCTGAAGAACCCTCACAGAGCCAATCCCCACCAGGGAAGGTAGTCTTGTCTCTCAGGACGCTACCAGCTACAGGGCACGTGTCCCACTCGCATTTGCCACCATAGGGCATGCCTTTTCACGACGTCCTCCACATGGTGCTTAGGAGGGAGTGTCATACCTCCACACCCGACAATACCTGAGCCTCAGTGCTCACAACAATAGCAGGAGTATTATACCTCCCCGTCATGCCACAAGACACCTCAATCAACGGACCACAACTTTAGCCTCAAGACAACAGTTAGGGAGTCTCATACCTCCAAAACCCGATGACCCTTAGCCTCAGGTATTTAGGCCCCTGACCTCAACTAGGGAAACACACCCGACCACTCGTGAATGTCATCACATTCCCTAGTCCTGACGACACGATCTCACGGTGTCTCGGCCAACACACAGAAAACCAGGAAATCATTTTCCAAAACGAGCCAACTCATCTCTTTGAAAATCATTTTCAAAACTATTCTATATCTTTGGAAACTTGTTCAAAACCTCAATAAAACAGCACATCAGGTGTCCCACAAGACCACCACTGATGGCCCATGATCCCATCTCAAATGGGTAAAACAAACCAATTCGGAAAACCCACAAGAATCACATTTTATAAAACAACTAGGCCATGATTCGACATACGGAAATGGACTCGGTATACCAAAATCTCCTGGATCAGAAGACCAACCAGAATCGGTCGACCAAAATAGGTACAAACACTCAAAATGGCAAACTAAAAATCGGATCATTTGACTGAAAGTTCCTAGTTCGATAGACCGAATAAATCCGATCGATCGAACTGGGACACAACGATCAACACTCATAGCCAAAAACGATAGACTAAGGATGTTCGGTCGACCAAATTTCGACCAGAGGACCTAATCTAACAGAAAAACAGCATACCGAAATTGTTCGGTATGTCGTTTTCTACAAAACTAGAAAACGGCCAAGGGCACCACCTACAAGATCGCCTAAAATGAGACCCATGGGCGGGCCCCCAAAACAAGCTCCAAAAATTTCGAATAAAACATATGTGATAGACCCTCAAGTGTACTTCAAATTTATACAAACAAAACCAAAATCCATTCACCATGCAAGGAGAAATAAATTCGAGAAGCCACAAGAGTCAAAACGACCCAAAACCACACAATGCCATAAATGGCCATAAATACAACCATGAATCATCATAAATTCACAATAAATTCTAGGAATGTAAATTTACCTAGATTCCATGCATTCCTATCATTTTCTACCATTTTCATACTTGTTACAACAAGAGGTGAGGTGCGTACCTGAACAATGCACTCCGACGAACCCCACTTATTCTGGCCAACCTCCAGCGAGCAGCACGCCGCCACACGCCCCTAGAGCTCCCACGACCAGACACGATCCACAGCATGCCGCCGACCACACCAAGTAAAGGGAAGACAGGGGAGGAGATGGGGGAGAGGCGAGAGAGAAAGAGGCAAGACGGGAGAAAAGGGTGAGTGAGGGAGGGATGGAGTGAGTGGGGGAGAGCGAGTAGAGAGAGAGAGAAGGAAAATGGGGGGGAAGAGTGAGGTGATGTGCTTGGGGAGGAGGCAAAAAAGTAGGGAAGAGGAGGAGAGGTGTGGAGGAGGAGGTTGACGGGCCGCAACTTTATACGCATAGATGGTAGTAGCTGCACGCATGCATGCACAGTGCAACCGCCAGCCTTCCGCATGTGCCAGCAACCAACCACAGCAACTCACTCCCACCAACCAACCCACAAATGTGGGCCCCACACGGACCCACACCTGAACTTACAAGAACAGTGCCGCACACACAGTGTCAACCACGCCTAAGAACACAAAACCAACAGTCGGCCCACGAGGCCCAAGTCCAAACTACAAATTCACACAAACGGGTCTCAGAACAGTAACACCCGTCTAAAAATAAATTTATTAAAATGTAAATAATTACAAAATGAATTTGCAGGCATTACAAGAAGAGGACAAGGCATGGTGAGTTGTGGTGAGCAGTGACGAGTCATAGCAAGAAATGGCATTAGCATGGTTATGGTTGATAGAAGAGGGGAGAAAGAGAGGCGACACAAGGGGAGAAGAGAGTAGTCCTATTTGTCGTTTAGCTGGAGGACACAGGGTTTATAATAATAAAGATAAGCCACAAGGATACGGCTTATATTGTATTCTCTAGCACTTACATTATCTTTATCAATTTGACAGCTTAATTTGGTGGAAAATAGGGGTTTATTGTCGATTGGAAGGATCTTTAGAATTTCTCTCAAACTTGAGTTTTTAGATGAGATGAGATCACTCAACTCTTTCGTATATGGAGCTTGGGTTATTAGTGTTGACTTAAATATCATGAGAAATTGGTGATTAAAGTTTCAACAATATTCTAACGACGTGCTCTCACTCATCCCACCTGCCATACCGGTCTTTTCTAACATTAATGACCCCACTCCTGATATTCAAATGGGCGACTCTTCTTATTTTAAAACTAATACTACGTCGTTTGAGCCGCCTGAAAATACTGTGACAGTCAGACTGTCAGACTCCACGGTGATTTCCTCAGAGATTTTCTCTGATGATACCAACTACATAGGTAGTGGCTCCCGTTTTGCCACCCTTCTTTCCTCCTCCCCCTCCGGTGCAAAACATCTTTCTGAGACGGTATCCCTCGGGTGGACTCTGGTGAAAAAAAGGAAGATGGTGCCCTCTCCTCTGGTACGTTACTGTACAGATAGCAATCGCTGTTTTAAATGTGGTTTGAGGGGTCATTTTCAAAGTGCATGTAGATTTTCGAGTAATTGTTACCGCTGCAAAGTAGCGACTCATTCCATTGCCATCTCTAACTTTTTTCAGGACTCTCCTAGAGAAAATATGGCCGGTTCCTCCCCCCAGAATCCCATTACGATTCACCCTTCAGATGCATCATGTGAGCTCACATTACACTATGCTCGGTGTGCAATCGTTACTGACCATGCCTCCCTTCTCACTGTGGACATTCTTTTACAACATATTGTTAGTAACTGGCCTCCCCATGCCAAAATAGAAGTATCTGACTTTGCTCCTGGGAAGTTTTTGCTTAAATTCCCTTCCATTAAGTCCAAAGACGACATACTTGGACGTTTTGGCTCTTCCTTGCAATCCCTTTCGGCTTCTTTTGTTCATTGGATGCCCAGTTCCAATGCGGTTCTTAGCTTAAAAGAGGAAGGAATATGGATCCGCCTGGAGGGGATCCCCCATCATCTTTGGTGTGTTGATGTCTTTCAATGATTTGTCTCTGACTTTGCTGAACAATTAGAGGTTGATTTGTCCTTAGACAGAGTAAAATTCCTTGGTTATTCTAGGGTTCGGATTAAACTCCTCCCTGGCAAAGAGATACCTGATGTTAGGTTTTTTGTTTATGGTAAGACAGTTTACCCAATAAAGTATCGACATAGTTGGAATTTATGTTCTTCTGCTACCACAATACAACCAAGTTTCCCTGCCTGGCCTAAACAGGCTCCCCCATCATCTAGGATCCTACAGCCCACTAGAAAAACTTTCAAAAATTACAGAGGCTGGCGGGGCCCTAATTCTGGGAAAAACACTTCTAATCCCAAAACCCAACACAAATCAGGGAAGAATGTCTGGAAACGACCCTCTTTCTCTCCACCACCCCCTTCTACCTCTGAGGGTTTGCTTCCTACCCCATCTATCACCTCTAGACAGGCAATGACAATTGCCACTCCCTCTTCCTGTAACCTGGTTGACACTTCCAATGCCACATCCACCTGGGTGGAGACAGAATGCAATGCCAGAAATTTCTCCCTGGCCAAGTTCAAAAAAATTATGGCCATTTATGACTATTTGGATCAAGAGGACACTGGTGCTACTGCATTTGGAAAGCTCTCCCCAAGGCCTCCCACCCCAATTCATGCACCAGGTGAGTTTGTTAGCTCTTCTGCAGAATATTCTAATGATTCTACTTGCAATTTGGCTTCTAATTGCTCCTTAAATATGAATTGTGGCACTTCATCCCCTGGGATCAACAGGGAGTCAATAAGACCCGATCCATTGAGTTGGGATTCATATGATCAATTTCAGTTATTTTGCAATAATATTGGCATATCTCTATCCTCTAGAGAAGCTACTATTGCCTTCTTCAATCTTGTTAGATTGAACCAAGGCAAAGATATTGTCAATCTTGATGATCCTGATGGGCTGGGATCTTAGTTTTAAGTGATTAATATTGTAGACACCCCAATTTTGAGCTCATTTGGCAGCAGGCTCCTCCGGTTGATGCACTGGTCGCAACCACCAAAACCCTAGCTCACACAAGCCCAATTAGGTTCACACTAGCCCACATGACCTAATAAAACACTAAAACACAGTAAAATTCACTAAAAAATAAATGAAACACTTAATCCAGCTAAAATCCACCCAAAACCCTAATAAGAACCATAATCAAACAAAATCCACTTAAAAATCCAACCATAAATCCTAATCCACTTAATCCAGCTAAAATCCACTTAAAATTGGATAAAACCCTAATTAATCAAATTTTTAAACCCTAATCAAGTGAAAAGAAATTAAAATCCATTAAATAAAGTAAAAAACTTTAGTTCAAGCTTAATCCAAATTAAA
>JAMKQA010009741.1:0-18312 GCA_024699735.1 Posidonia australis | reverse complement strand
CGTCTCGAGGCTAGGGTTGTGGTCCGCGGGTTGAGGTGTCTTGTGGCATGACGGGGAGGTATGATACTCCTGCTGTCGCTGTGAGCACTAAGGCTCGGGTGTTGTCGGGTGTGGAGGTATGACAATCCCTCCTGAGCACCGTGTGTGGAGGACGCCCTGAGGAGTCGTACCCTGTGGTGGCCAGTGCAGGTGGGACACGTGCCCTGTAGTTGGTAGCGTCCTGAGAGACAGGACAGCCTTCCCAGGGAGGGGTTGGCTTCTGAGGGTTCTCTTGAGAGAGGGGAATCGCGGGACGGTGATCGCTCCTACATAGGGTGGTTTCACCGTGGCAGTGCAGAATGCTGGGGTCGCTCCTCGGCGGACTGCGTGTAGCCAGACTTTGGTTGCCTGGCGCCGGGCTTCACGACTCACTGTGTGTGGTTTTGGCCATTGAGGGCCGTTGCTTGTGGTTTTGGGCTTGTGGAGCCCTGGTTTGTGGTTTTGGCTAGTGTGGGCCTGGTTTCTGAGGTTTTGAGAAAAGAGTTTGCGAAAGGAATTTAAAAAGAAAATTGATTATGGTTTTGTTTTCCGCAGTTTTCGTGGGGTGCGTACTGGGTGACTTTGGTCACTCATGCGTTTTCCTTGTGGTTTTGTTCGTAAGTGTAGACATGCGATTGGTTTAGCGTAATGCATATAGTTTGGAGTCTTCTAGCCGCACACACAGGTTCCTGGTGGTTAGATATTTTATTGTTTAGCTTTAGTTTTCTCGTAATTTAATTTGTTTAAATTATTGTGGAAAAATTGAGACGTTACAATCAGGCTAGGTTTGGGTCCTTTTCGTGTCCTTTGACTCTTTTTGCTTGTATATGTTAGAAATTATTAAAAATAGTATAGACAAAGTTTGAAAATTAAACAAAAATAATTTATTAATTTTCTAATAATTGAAATTACAAAAATATTTAAATAAAGTTTTACAACTTACAACAAAATATAATTACAAATTTAATAGATATTCATTTTATGTTTGTCGTAAAATTTGTATCATTATCTTCTCCCAATTCGTTATTCAACTTTAAATTTTGAATTCTATCCTTAGCATCATACCAGCTTTTAAACAAACTAAAGTTTCTATTGATTTCTTTGATAATTTGCATTTTTTATCGTTTAAAACTCTTTTATCTGTAGAAAAGGCAGACTCCGATGACACCGTGGATGTCGGAATTGTTACTAAATCTTTTTTCCATACGTGAAACAATAGGATATCTATATGAGTTAGTAAACCAATAATTTAATACATTTAATCCAATATTTCCATCAAAATCAAAATCACATTCTAAATAAGTTTTTAGTTCATTATTACTTGTTGATTTAAAATATTTATCTTTTTTGTTTTTAATTCTACTTCATATTGAAGAATCATCATTGTTATCTCTTATTATACAATAAGAGCATTGAGCAACTATAAAACTACTACTACCACTATATTGATTGACATCTTTGTTAAACAATTTATTCAAATTGTTTTAAACTTTAGAATTAAATTTGTTTACTTGGTGAAGTTTATTCATATTAGTAAAAATTTCATCAATCATTACCATATAAGTGACTAATCTATACCCAGGATCTATTATTATTGCTAAACAATACCACATTGGAGGTTCATTCTAATAAAAATTATATATTTTTTCCATTATGCAATAATATGTTGAAAATATGGGACATCATTGTATGATGTAAAAATAGTAGTAATTTTTAAAAAAATAGATAAAAGACGAGAATTAGTAGGATAATATTGTCCAAACAAGTTCTTAATGGTAGAATAAAAAAAAGTTTTAAAAACTTATAAATTATAATACAATTATTCCAATCATTATCATTTAAAAAATATTTGATTTTCTACTATAATCCATTCTAATGAAGTTACTATAAAGTAAACATGGACTTAACATATCATATGTTGAATATCCATTTTAAATTTCCTAGGTTTGACTCCATTATCTACACATAATTATCTAAATTCTTGAAATCTTTTAAATGATGTTTGAATATATAAAATAAATGATCAAATATTTTCTACATATGGTGTAACACATTGTATACATTCTTATATAATTAAATTAAAAATATGACAACTACATTTACAATAAAATAAATCACTATTTAGCATAGGTTTTAAATTTTTTCTTAATATATCTATTGCAATATTATTATTAGTAGCATTATCAAAAGAAATTGTATTAATTTTATTATTTAATTTAAACTCCCTTACAATTGTTTTTATAACATTTGTAATAGTTTTACCAGTATGTGGATGATCAAATATTTTAAAAATAATTATTCTTTTTTGTGAATTTCAAGATATATCTATTTAATGTGTAATAAATTAAAACAAGGAAAATTATTTGGACCCATTCAAACATCAGAAGTTAATGATATTTTACATAATAAACTAAAAACCATTTGAATTAAAATATCCTTATCTTGAATAAATTTTTTTGTATTATATTTTTAGTTATATTTCTAGAATGACTTTTAAATTGTGGATTTATATATGTTTGCATACAAGTAGCAAAAAATTTATTTTTAGAAAATATAAAAGGTTGTTCATCTTGAATTAAAAATGTTGTTAATCCATGTTTAGTTTCTTTTGTAGAATATTTCTAATTAATTACACTACTAGATTCTATTTGCAATCAAACTTGTTTAAATCTGTTTTTTCTTGTAATTGATTTTTTTCTTTTCAATTTAAAAGATGCTTATTTAATTGACTATTATCCCTCTCCTCCTTTACAGGTAAGGTCTTTACTACAATAATTATAATAACATTTTCCATTATTAGATGAATATGGAGTTAAATTTTTCCAACAAGGAACTGCTCTTCTCCTAAATTCTGGGTGGCTGTGGATTTATAGAGAGAGTAGAGAAGATTTGAGAAGTTGTGAATAAATGAGATGGGATAGGGAGGTAATTATAGGAAAAGAAGAAAGAAAAAAGACTAAAGAAGAAAGGCAAAAAAAAATAAAAACACCCATTAGGTTGGGCTTGCGCCCATGTCCTTATGGGCTCAAGTTAGGCCCACGCCCTTATGGGCCCAAGCCTGGCCAAGTTGTTTTTGCTCAACCTTGGTCCAGTCCATCCTTGCAATCGTTGACGAGTTGAACAGGACTGTCAGCCTAGGCCTATAAGTGGATCTTGTCGAGTTGGATATGTGGTCTACTTTACCTTTACCTTTACTCATCCCTTCTTAGCGAGTGACAGGTTGGATAAATACCTATTCCAAAAAAACTTGATTATACCCTATCTACTACAAATTTGATTAATAAGTAGTGATGCAGGTTGATTGGTCAAACGGTTGAATTTTTTTAAATTTTTTAAGACCATAATTTATACTATTTGATGACCCTAATTGAGCTTAAAATTGAATTATGACTATTTTTTTTAATAAAACAACAACCTATAAAAAATTCAAATTGTGTTCATTTAAGATTAATAATAAATTTAACAATGTATAGCAAGAATAATTCCAACATTATCATTTATCATAATATAACATCATCATTCATTTTTGATTCATTATGTTCATCTAAAAATAATAATAAAATTAAAAATGACATAAATATAATATCATTTAACTACACCATTCATGATTAATAATTCAAAGATTTAAAGTATTTTCAAGAATATAACAAAACACAAAATACCTTAATCACCATCGATAGTTCAAAAATATAAAGTATTATCAAAGATATAATAAAACACAACTCCATGATTTAACTAGTTAACTAGTTAGTAGGTGACTTTAAATAGTTTATCCTTATCCTTACCTACTAAGAATATGATTTAGTAGGTAATAAGATAACAAATGAATAAGTGGAGAAAACTTCTATCCTAATCTACTTCTAACGGATTGAGTCGAGTCGATTTACACTTCTAAGGATAAATTTGGATAATAAAAAAATCTATAACTTATCGTAAAAGCAGTCTAACATCAATTTTTATAACGTATGTTTTTAATGTATAACTTCTATGAGGTAGAAGCTAAAGTTTACGCTAGAAGTTGTGTTCTCTTATTCTATTTGAAATAGTTTCTACATTGTTTGGATTTCTACACGAATCTACATCCTAGCACCTGGAAAAAAGTTAAACCAAACACACCCTAAAAATAATAAATTCGTAACAATCCTTTATACATACATGATTTTTCAGAGTGAAACCTCGCCAAACCGGCCTCTTTCTGTTCCAATTCCAATATCGTAAAGGCTTGCAGCCCGAGCCGTTTTACAGCAGTCCACGAACAAGGCAAAAAAAACCAACTGGTTGTGGGAGTCGAAAGTGGTGAGAGCTCGGGCTTTCACACTCCCATGGCCGCGGTCTCCGTTCGCCTCAAACCCAAAACCCTAGCAAACCTCCACTCCCTCCGGCACTTCTCCTCCTCCTCCTCCTCCTCCTCCAATGGCGAACTGAACTCCCACAATGGCGACGAGAGCAACACTTCCCCCTCCTCCTACTTCGGCGACATCAAGTCCCGGCTCCGCCAATCCCAGCCGACCCAGCGGAGAATCCCACTGAACCCGCCGAAACCCGACGTCCTCACCTCCTCCTCCCCAAAGGCGGCATCTTTGGAGGAGATTCGGAGCAAGCTCGCCGAGTTCCGCAGCAGGTCGGCCCCGCCCTCGCCCTCCTCCACCCCCACTCCCGTCTCCTTCCACGACCTCTACAAGAGCACTGTCGGGGAGAAGGAGGGGCAGAGGGCCGATCGGCATGCCTTCGACGGCATCCGCGAGACGCTGAAGCAGCTCCGGGAGAAGAACCCGGCGGTTCCTGGCCAGGGCGGGGGAGCTGGCGGGGGATTTGCCAGGGGGGCCCCCTCGCTCTCGCTGAAGAATATCAAGGAGAGGTTGAGCAAGATCCAGGAGGAGTCCTCGTCACGTTCTTCGCCGCTTCCCAAGTCGATTTTCGGGAAGGAGTTGGAGAAGGAGGAGGGGACGGCGCCCAAGGAGCGTAAGACGGATTTCTGGACGGAGTACACCTACGAGGAGCTGGGGGAGAAGCTCAGGATGCTAAGGCCGGGCGAGGCGGAGAAGGGGAAGAAGGCCACCAAGGGGGGCTTGTCGTTGCTGAACGAGATGAACGAGAGGCTTGTGAAGCTGAGGGTGCTGGAGGAGAAGGCCGCGGATTCCAAGATTGGGGGAGCGTTCAAGCATTTGAAGGATAGTTTGGTGAAGCTCAAGGAGTCGGAAAACCAGAAGAAGATGTCAGGTAAGATGGAGCAGAAGAAGGATACTTTCTGTTGAATTGTCTTTCTTGGTGAGATTTTGTCTGTTCTGATTGTTTTGCTGCTTGGTACAGCGCAGAAACATTCAATCTTGGCACACTTTACGGGGTTCGGTCCGCCGGAGTATATGTTTAGCCCACCCAAAGAGGATTTAGTTGTAAAGGTATGTTGTATTTCCTTTACATGTTTATGCTTTTCAATGGCGACGCTAAAGTTTGTTGATCAGGAATGATAGACTTTTGGCTGTTCTTCCTTGCACTAGGTGTTAAAATGTGCTTCTGTTTCTGATTAGTTCTATCCCATATCTTGCACACACGATGTGCTACTTTTAGATGTTTGACGAACTTTCAGTTTCATAATGTGTACCCAAATGTTACTAAAGTACGAAGTCTTAATATGGATGTTATTGTTACAGTATTTTCACCCGGATCTTATGTCCTCACAAGAGAAGATGAAATTGGAACTTCAAAAGGTCCGTGATGATTTTAAGATGTCAGAATCAGATTGTGGATCTGCAAGAGTCCAAGGTATGGATTTTCCTTCAACCTTTTTCTTTATCACATTCGTTTTCATGAAGATTTCTATAAAACTTAATTACCCTCACATAAAAAAACAGCAGCTCCACTTTGATAGGAAAAAATTCACTCCATATACTACTCTAATTATTAATTTGCTGGTTAAAGTTTCTGCGATATGCTTTTTCTTCAAAATTTGATTTGGTACTTTTTATCACTGTCTGATACATGCATTAGTTTACCAATAATCTATTTTAATTTATGTCATAATGAATATTATCTTAGTTTGTTACTTGTGTAAACGAATAGGGAACAGCTCAATTGTTTGAATAGTAGTGCAAACTAAAATTGTTTGAATTCTCACTTCAGAAAGCTTGGGCTTTTCTCGACACCTAGTGAAGCAACAACTTTGGATTATTTAAACAACTATCCCCATACGCGACAATATATGATTATGATTGAGTGTATTGAGGGAGTTATTAGATTATAACAAATCAATATGAAAACTAATCACTCTCCATTAATGTAAAATTGTACCATCCCTTAGATAGTGTCTTATTAAGATTTGTCAACTTCGCCACAATAGCATCGACAACATAAGAATACACTGCCTTGGCCCAAGAAAACTACTATAAATTGTAGTTCTAAGTAATGGCAAAGCGTGGATATGGAATGAAATTTACTGATTTGATTTTCACAGATTAGAAAAATTATCAACAATTTGACCCTTCTATGTCTTTGTCTACAAAGAGCCTATTCAATTTGGATAAAATAAAACGTTGAAAAAGTTACGTGAACACATGGCCATACTGCAAGATTCTCTTCCAAAACCAACCAGAGTCCTTGAAAAATAAGTGAAGTAGATAAAGGTTTGATTTATTCTTGGATGGTCTTGAGGAGAAAAAAGAAGAAAAATGAGTGGAAGAGAAGTAAAATGCGTGTGGGTAGGGGTTGTCATATCCATTGCAATTTGCATAGCCAGCCCTTAAACTTTTCCACAAGACCACAACACCTGGATGAATTCTAAAACAGATTGTTTGAGCCAGTATTGTGTCAGGGATACAAAAATCTGTCAAGTATTGTCCACATGTTGCTGAAATGTATTGATGTTTGGACTTCAGAACCATGAATAACAACAGTATTTTAGCTCTTGGAAACACAGTATTACATATAAAATAATAGTTAAGAGTTTGCCAAGCAACAGAATCTTGAAATTGTAAATGTGGAGGTCATGTTAGTAAGCAACCAACGAAACTAACAAAGAAGATCAAATTTAAAAACAGATAGTACAATAATTCAAGACAATTTGAAACAACAACAAAAGTTTATTACCAGTTCTATCAAATTTATCCTTAGGGGGGGTTTGTGCCTTCGGAATCTAAAGGAAACTAAGGGAAAGGAAAGTAATTTCCCTTTGACCATATTTTAAAGTAGTGTTTGTGCTTTCCTAAGGATAAGGAAACCGTTTCCTTTGGTTTCCAAAGTATAAAAGGCAAGGAGATTTTTTTTACTGGTCCATACGCTCGAATCTCAAAGGAAACGTCCCTATTGCTTCATCCTCCTCCTTCTTTGGTTATCTTTGCTTCCTTCATCCTCCTCCTTCTTTGGTTATCTTTGCTTCCTTCTTCCTCCTTCTTCTTGGTTTCTCTTCTTCCTCTACATCTTTCTTTCTTTCACAAATTCTAGCAGCAAAGTGGTGCAGCTTCATCAAGCGGTGAGTATTCTCCTTCTTTCTTGTGTTTTCAATTTACAAGAAGGTTTTTTTCCTATTTGTATGCTTTTCATTGATTTTGTAGTTTCATTATTTCTATTATTATATTAAAATTTAAGACATTTATGTTTATTTAGACAAATTAAAACTATTTTTCTTTTATTTCTATTGACATGCACAAACACACAATTTTTATTTTCTATTTGTTTCCAATGATAGGCGCAAATATCAGAAATTTGGTTAAACAGAAAATGAATTCTGTTGGTTTCTATTTCCTTTGGTTTCCCTTTGACCCTAGTTTTCCATTTTCTTTCGTTTCTAAGGCACAAACAAATCCTTAAACTCCATGGAAACTAAGTTACACTGCTGCATAAGTAGGCAATATATACAGTAGCGGAAAATGCATATTGAGACTGCCTGAATTTTTTATTGCCACACTGTCTATGAATTTGATTTATGGTCACATAAATCACATTGTAGAACACTGGGTATGGTATCAACTTATTAAAAAATGGATATTAATTTGGATTACATAGAATAAAAATTGTCGGTTTAACCTAGCATAGATAAGTTAAAATATTCATCCATAAGCTAAACATATGATGTATGGTTAGTTGATTCCATCTCTATCAATATCCATTGGGTGGGGTTTGCCTATCTATATCCATGAACATTTGAGTCATGCCTATGTGTTACCATGTGATACATGTTAGAATAAATTATATAGTTCTGTGTTGTAACAAGCTGGAGATATTCCAGTTTGGGAGAGAGTGTTAAAATAAATTGATCGTTATATGGATTTTGTGTTATCCATTTATTAAGTTACTTGTGGGTTAAGTATGTATTCTATAGGAGATTGTAATCTTTTGTTATCATGAATAATGTAGTATTCTCTTCCCATCTCAACATAATATCAGAACATAGGGTTTAAGAAAGAGAGAGAGAGAACAACAATGGTCGTTGCTATCATCGGACCATTGTGGTAGGCTGGTAGCACCACCAGTAGTGGTGGTCCCACGAAAAAAATCTCCTCTTTCTCATCCTTGTCCAAAGCCTGTGCACTGCCGTTGTTGTGTTGTCAACATTACGTTGCTGTGGCACGCTCTCCAACCCTTGATGGCCCTTGAAAATTCCTTTCGAGTGTCGATTTAACCTCTGGCCATCTCTAGTACTAGATCTGGGTTGTCCTTCCTGTCAAGCTACAACGTCTTCTCGATGTAGATGAAAAACTACTACCCATTCATACCGGGCCCGGTGTTCGCCATCGACAACACCTTGGGTTTTATGTGCTTCCTTACGAAGTTCTCGTCAGCGAACTTCTCCATGTAGATCGACTCCCTATCGGTGTCGTTCCCATGAGTGAAGTCTCCACCTCCACCGACCTTGTTTTTTCTTCTCCTGCTTCCTACGTCACCGACCCTCCTTTTTCTACTCTCCTCCTTGTGTCATCATCCCCTTCTTCCTTTTCCTTACACTGTCGGCGTTGTATGCTCCCATCAGTTGCTGCTTCACCTGCAACTACTCTTTCCTCCATTGACATCTCTTATTTAATTGTTGACCATCCAACCAAAAAAAGAAGGGGAAAGGAAGAAGCAACACTGGGGAGGCAGAAGAGAGAACAAGAAAGAAAAAAAGAAAGAAAGACGAGATTAGGGTTTAATTGAGATTTTGTAGAAAAGTTTTAAGTTTTTCTAAAATTGCAAAATTTAATAAAAATATCATGACATTTCTAATTTACAGGAAAGTCCAAACTTTCATGATTTGTTACTATTATTGTTATCCACCTATCTATTGTTGCTACTACTATTACAGCAATTGCTACTACAACAACTAATACTATTACTATTGTTATCTGTCTACTTGTTGCTGCTACCACTGCTACAGTAACTACTACTGTTACAGTTACTGTTATTTCTTGTAAATTATATAGTTCTGTATTGTAATAAGTTGGAGATATTCCAGCTTAAGGGGGAGTGTTAGAATAAATTATATAGTTTTGTGTTGTAATAAGTTGGAGATGTTCTAGCTTGAGAGGGAATACTAGAAGATTGTAATCCTTTATTATCATGACTAATATAGTATTCTCTTCCATCTCAGCAATACACTTTTAGTTGTTTTTACTTGATTTTCATTTTATTTTTATTTGGTATGATGATTCTATTATTTTGTATTTATTTTGCAGTAGCACAACTCACAACCAAAATCAAGCATCTGTCGACAGTTTTGCATAAGAAGGTAGTCATGGTTTTTACCTTTGTAAATGCTGTAATTGTGGTTAATATTATACATTACACTTATTTAATACATTCCATATCTAATGATCTAACTTCTGAAGCCTTCAGGTTGGTTAGTTGCCTGTGAATTCCTGTGTGCATGAGTAACTCAGTATAATCATTGAATTGTCGCTAACTCCTCATATACCAAGCCAAAAAAACTATCACTTAATTTTTTTTTAGCAATGTGACATTTAATCATGTACGTTGGAATATTGGAGTATTGCCTTTCTTCTAATAATTAAACCTTCTGTACTAGAGATTTCAGCTTCAATATATGCTGCTAGCCATTTGCTTCTCGTTGATAATAATAACATCCCTCTCTTTAAAAGAAGCTTGGCAGGGAGAATTTAAACTGGTATAACCAAGTTGTGAGATATCTCGTCTGTCTAGTCTGCCATATCACATATAGATCAAGTATTCGAGGATGCTTAAGTTTATTACGAATGATATATGAACTGTGAAGAGTAGAGTCGTTAAACTCAAGGGTTTCTTGGGATTTAACAATACCTGTTATTGGTTATTTTATCTATAAGGAATTTCGAAGTGCTAATTAGCAGTGGTTTCACTAAAATTTGTTAATTGTGCTTGAAGACTGCATATTGTTTAGGGGCCATACGAGAGTGTTGTTGCATATTTGGTTGTTTTTCCTTTTGGATTAATGTTGTCATGTCAACAACACTAACCACTGTGAAGCCAACATGTTTGTGTTTTTTTGGTTGTAGGATAAACACTCTCTGAAGGGACTTCAAGCAATGGTGCAGAGGAGGAAGAGGCTCCTATCATATCTCAGAAGAACCGACTGGGACTCTTATTCCTTTGTTCTTTCAAAACTAGGACTTAGGGATATTGCGGAACACAAGGCTTAATACGAGAAGAATACAAATACCTCAATTTACAAACTTTGTATTCTCTCCAGTCATTTCTTGGTTTTTTCCTCACTTTGTTCTTTTGCTTTGAAAATTTACTAGGCCACGATTTGGGCCGGTTAAAAGCTAGAACCAGGAGTAGCACTGATTGTAACATTTGTTTTCCGCCGAACTTGATGGCAGCTTAATCATTGTTTTCCTCGAATATGTCTGGCCGAAGCCTTGAACGAAACGGTGTTTCATAAATTATTCGGATTATATGTATATGCTTTCTCATTCAATAAATCACGTTGAAATCCTTTTTTTTGTTTGCGTGGGACATGGTTTTCTACATCGTATGTACCGCTCCTTTTTGTCACTTGCTTGACCAACTCATGCGTCAGTTATGTATTCGTATTTGTTATCTGATTGGAAAAATGATCTAATTGTAATGTAGTTGCTAAAATTGCCTACGTCATCAATTATAACAACTAATACATCAGTTATAACAACTAATACAGGTAAGAGATTAGGCCCGATAATGGATTAGATCTACCTATATTTAAATCTAGACTTTTTTTTTTCATGAATCTAAGTTTATATTTGTAATCTAAAATCTAAATCAACGTTCAGCACACATTTGTTTACATATCTATGTAACATGTTTTATTTCACTATTAGCAAATAAAATATTTTTATACATAAATATAACATAATCTATTTAAAACTTTTTTTTTGAAAAACGTAGGTTTTTAATTACAAATAGAAAAATTACTCAATTTCATGTACATCATTAACTTCATTTGATATAATACTAAGATATTGCTTATTTCCATCTTGCTCTGTAAAAAAAAGAAAGATAATGTTAAATGCTTAATAAATATATAATAATAAATTAAATGAAATAGATTTTAACTTTTAACTTGAAGTATAGTTAAAGTTTAGCTTTTAAGTATTATTATATATTTAAATATAATTATTATAACATAATTTGAATACACAAATCCATAGGTCTAGACATTTTAAAACCCAAATCTTATTAAACAAGTGAGTCTATTAGGCCTAAATCCATAAATCCATGGATTTTATTTTCTAAACTTAGACTCTAACTTCACGAATCTAGACTCATGAATCTCGAGTCTAGACCTAACCTATTGTCAAGCCTAAGTACAATAAAATTGTATGGTTGAATTAGAATTTTTTTTTCTCTCTTTTTTTTTGTTAACGGTAATCATTTTATATATAGAGAAATAAAGCAGAAAGAGTGTATTATCAAATTACAGACCCAAGAGTGGTAAATAATATCCACCACACAAAAAAATTGTCACAGAATAGGCTAACACCTCTATCTCAATAAAAGTATCTCAAAAAAATATAATTATTCCAAAATATTGCATAACATTAGTCCTGATGGGGGACTAAGTCCATTGGATTAAGCTGTGTTGTGGAGAGAGCAAGAGAAGACTACTCCAGATCACGATCGTTTTCCATGGATTGCAATTTACAAGGCACTAATATTGCCGTCCTTCTCAAATCCTAAACCCAAAAAGTTAAACCAAGAATGACAAAGAGAAAAGATAGTGTTAGTTACTCTGTTTGGAGAAGCACATTATCTTCTAAAAATTCTATTGTTTCTTTCCCTCCAAATGGACCACAAAATGACTTGTATCAAGGTATGTCTACCCTTTGTTGAGAAATTGACTTTTAATAGAAGAATAGAAGAAAATATATCAGTAAATGAAGTAATAGCAGGATACAAATGAGTTTGCAAGAAGGAATGCCAAACTGTTGTGGCAAAAGCGTAATTAATAAATAAATGTTCTATTGATTCTTGATAACTATTACAAAAAATGCATCTGTCAGAGCCTGTCCAGTCCTTTTTGCACAAGTTAACTTTAGTAAGAACCTTATTAAAAATCACCAGCCATGTAAATAATCTGACCTTTAGAGGGACCCAACTATGCCAGATATGCTCAAAAAATCTAGTTCTGGTCCTACCATCATTAAGAGTCTCATACCCTCTTTTGACAGTATAGTTGCTGGTGGAATTTGTCCATTCCATAATATCCTCTTCCGGACGCAGCATAGTAGCATTAATAATATCTATGAATAGATCAACTTGAACTTGTATGTAGTCCGAATGAACCAAAGAAGGGAGATCATTAAAAAGTTTGTGAAAGTCTTGAAAATAAATTCCAATTGTTTTCGCTATTGAAGTTTTTTGGTATTTGGCTATTTGATATAAATTAGGGAGCATATGTTTTAATTTTCCTCCATGCCTCCAATAATTTTCCCAGAATAAGGTATTATTACCATTATTGACATGAAAGGTGGTAAAGGTATTAAGGAAATGGAAGCAGGCTTTTATTTGTAACCAAATAGAGGATGCTCTACTTGATGAGGAATTCAATAATGTCCCTGACTAAGATCTCGAAAAATACCGAACCTTTAGGATTACTTTCCACTTAAGAGAGTAAGTATATGAAAATAATTGCTATAACAACTTAATCTTTAAGACTAGATTGAAGTTCTTGACATTGATGATACCCCAATCCTCTTAATTTTTGACTTTACATAGACACGCCCATTTAACTAGATGTAGTAAAGAGGAAAAAGAAGATTTCGAAAGAAAGTTACATCTGAGTCTATCAATTACTTGAACCACCTTAGCTGGAAGGTGAAGAATAGAGAGGTAATATGTATGGATAGCTGATAACACAGAATTTATTAACGTTAATCTGCCACTTAAAGATAATTGTTTTGCTTTCCATAAGGAAACTTTTTTGTCAATTTTTTCTCTCTTTTTGGATAAACTAAAATTATAAATAATGTAAAACAAGGTTACGAATATACAAAAGATGAAATAATGGAAAAGCAATTTGATTCCAAAAATCCAACATTATCCGTACAACTGGCTTGCCATGGACTCAGCAACATGATTTTAGTTATGTTGTGTATTCATTATTCATGTAATTAATTAACCAAGCCACTGCTGTGCACGGCGCTCTCCCCCACCTCCAACAGAATGCCGGATGCTTATCTTCTGATTGGCATATTTCTCCTGGAGAAACTCAAAAGCGTTCATGTCCAGTTTTCCTGTCACAGATTTCCCCTGCTTCCTTATGATCTGCTGCTCTCTAATGGAATTCCAAAGCTTCTCGATGGCGTTTCTCTGATGGGATGTAAACCTACTTACATTGTCGAAGGCATGCTTAGCTAAAATATCTATGACTGTTTGCGCCCTGCCATAATCACAACATGTGTTTCTTAGCATATAAGAAATGTGATGTTGTATGTCGAAATGCAATACAAAAGTGAGAACCGGAAAAACAGACCAAGGAGTTTTATAGCGCCGAGCTGCAGTCTCTAGACATAGGATCAAAGCTTCTCTTTTTGACTTCAGAAATCTCTTTGATGCTTTCATCTTCTGGTTTGAAGCTAAAGCCTCCTTCTTTGCCCTAATTTTCTCATCCTTGAATTTACCTGGAAGCAAAGTATCTAACCCAAAAGGATCAGAAGTTTCTTCATTAGTCTGAGGCAAATCATCACATGAATTGTTTTTAGAATCCTGTGCAGAAGCATCTCCTATGTGCTTTTCAGCCTTTTCCAAGGAAGCTGCTTCCTCAGCATCGTCATCCATTGTAGAAGAAGGTAGGCTGGATATAGCTTCTTTAATTTTCCCAGCTGCTTTTGAAAACTACATTTGTCCAACATATACAGGAAAGTTAGTAACATGGAACAAAAGGATTCAGATAGCATCCTTGTTAAGATGAAAAACAATTGAGGTTTCACCTAATACATGTCTGAAAGAAATCACCATAAAACAGATCAACACGGTTTAGTTTGATCAGAAAACGTCATGAAGAACTAATACACTCCTTTTCGAGAGGTACAACTTGTGCACCCATGCTAGCCTAGCAATACATTTGAACTCGTAGCAGTTATGTTTTGAATCCAGCATACACCTTCCAATAACCTAGGGAACAGTCAGCACAAGTTTTTAATTGAGGAGTAAATGTGAAGGATTTCTTTTAAAGACAGGGAAAAGTATAAAAAGAGAGAGGATATACTTAACAAGATGATAAGTAGCACCCCCGACGACACAAAAGCGAACATAAAAAATGAGACAATCAAGTCCTCATCAGGAAATCCAATCCAACCTCACCATCTGATAGAGGCACTCATTTTAATATGAATGAGGTTGTAGGTGGAACAACTTTTCTGTCAGTTTGGCACGACAAAGTCAACACCGCTATATGTTCTAATTTAAAAGTCTATCTTAGGCCACATTTGGTAATGATTATTTACTCTAGTGTATTTACAATAAGCTGAATTGGATGAAAAAGTTAAACCAAACAAGAAAAAAAGGCCAACTTACTGAAAAACATAAGCATTTTTCTCATATATAAAACCTATAAAATAGGTCAAAAATAAAAAGTTAGCTGAGGAAACTTTTTTGAGAAACGCCAGCTTCTTTCTAATCTATTTCCTATTAAATGAATGAAATTACAAAACAATTAAAACACAAAACACAACTCAAAACTCTCCCATCCCTTTCTCTCATTCGCCGTTCTCCCTGTCTCACGTCGATGACGCAGTTGGAAGGCAACATTGTGATTGGTGCAGCATCCTTTCCTCCCGTTCCTTCCCAAGTCCGACGCCCTTCTCCCTTTCTCAGGTTGACAGTGAAAATGAAGGCAAACGAAGCTCTGATTGGAGGCACAGTTGGAGGTGATACCCTGATTGTAAATGGACATCGATGAAGGTAGGTTGAAGTTTCCATCTTGGATAATGCCTTCCACCACCACTCTTGTTTGAGATGTGGTCGTTGTGAAAACATTTGATCCTCCATACCTTATTATATTGTGGAGAAATAATTTTCTAGTTAATTTTTCTTATAATTTTACTTGTGGTATCCATAGCATCTGAAAGTCTAGTAAAAAGCAGAAGAATTAAACACAAATTTCAGAGTTGAAGTCCTCCGTAGAAATTCTAAGATCCTGGTTTTTTTTTTGTTCAACTACTAGTCACCATTGGCTTAAATCAAGGTTTTAAGTGAATGTTGAACCAAAACTTCTTTTCAAATTTACTTCCTACCAAAATCATGATTTTGAAAAGAGCTCATTATATGATATGAATGAAGAAAAATCTAAATCTAATCTAATTTAATCTAGCTTTACACAAAGTTATCACGATGTCACGGCACCTTGGCGTTGAGTCCAGGCTCCTTGGGCACTTAGGCGGTATGTATCAGATATACATATATGTATAATGGCACATATCAGATATAAATAAATGTTGGTTTATATAATATAATGGCACATATCAGATATAAATAAATGTTTGTTTATATGATACAATGGCACATATCAGATATAAATAAATGTTTGATATAAATTAACATTTCAATAATGCATTAATAAATTGACATGCCACTTTCTAAAATTAACAAATAACAAATAATCTTAGTATAAATAAAAACTTAACAATAACAATAAGTCAATGCTTAATAACAAAATGATCATCATTATTCTTCATCATCATCAAAGTCTTCGAATTATCCTCCAAACTTAAGATTTTCATCATCCTCTTTGCCTTATATATGGGTTTCGAAATGTGGATCAGGATCTACCGCTTGCACGCCTTGGTGACGTGAAGGCGCCATTTAGGCGCCCGCCTACACGCTTGAATAGATTTTCGACCAAGGCACCATGGTGCCGCCTAGGCCCGTCGTAATAACTATGGCTTTACATTTATGTTGCTTTATGAGTCTTTGTTATAAAATTGAAGTTAAAAAACCAAAAATATTTTTTTTTATGTCTTAAATTAATGTTAAGAGTGTGAAAACCAAACAAGATCATAAATTCCTTGATAAAAGACATTTTTGTGGAGAAAGAAAAGACTTTGGGATGTATCTATGATGGATGAGCTTGAGATGGGGTTGGTGCAAGACACTATTCGTGATCAAATTGTTGCAATTAGAAATAGACATTAATTTTGTATTTTAGCCTTTGTAATATTCTTGTTGTGGCAAGACTTTTTATTAATTTGAACAATTATTGTGAATGTGTATATTTATTTTTGTTTTTGTTTTTATTGTGATTGTGTATATCTATTTTTATTCTTTATTTTATTATGACTGTCTATATCTATTTTTTGAATGTGAGGATCATAGCATTTATGTTTTGATGAATCCCTAAGAATAGATGCAAGCCTAAAAAAAACATAATGGTAAGGGAAAAGCTGTGAAAGATAGTGATGAGGTGAAAATGCCTATAAAATGAGATGATGAAAAGCATTATATATGACTTCAAATTTGTTTGGAAAAAGCAAGTGATGGCCACAAAAAAGGTACAACACTAAGTACAAAAAGATATGAAAATCTAATAAGGAAGTTTAAAGAACAAACAAATATCCGAAAAACCCATGCTCAATTCAAAAATCACTAGGACAACACAAGAAACAATTGATAAAATTGGAAGGCTTTGAAAAAAAGAAACTGAAGGAGGTTTTGATGGAGAGAAGGTCACTCAAGATGATGATTTGTGGAGATTATTTGCGAAGGTATAAATTTATGTTGTTTATGATCGTTGTTTAGGTTGTCAATTAATTTTCCTTGCTTACTAAGAAATAATTTTCTGATATTTTCAATATTGTAATAATCTTTGTTTTATCCATAATTTGGTATTACTGGGCTAATCCCGGAGCAGACAAATTTAAGGATGGACATGTGCTGACACACGTGGAATACTCAACATCCTCTTCAAATGAAATGCAGCCACAGGGAAATACATTCAAGTTCCAAGTACATCGAACAAGGAAATAGGTAGTACTACTGCGACTAAAATGATTTGCAATGAGAAAGAAATTAATGGTATTACTTAAGAAAAAGAAACCGTATTTGTGACACCAGAAAATAGTGTAGATAATGACTTGAATATGCTCTGATAAAAAATAAAAAAAAAAGTCAGTTTAATGCCCTATTTTCAGTCGCGGGAGTTAACCTGCATCTCCTGCTCACGGAAGGAAGCCTCCGCACCTGCCCCCAAACCGCGTGCCTCTCCCCAGCGTTGCTCCTGCTCCGATGGGTCGCGGAAGGAACCGCGCGCCTCTCCCCAGCGTCGCTCCTGCTCTGATGGGTCGCGGAAGGAACCGCACGCCTCTCCCCAGCGTCGCTCCTGCTCCGATGGGTCACGGAAGGAACCGCACCTCTTCTCCAGCCATCGCGACTGCCCGGAACCACGCGCGACGTCTCCCCTGCCGTCGCGACTGCCCAGAACCGCGCACGCATCTCTCCTGCCGTCACGACTGCCCGGAACCGCGTGCACTTCTCCCCTGCCGTCGCGCCTGCTCCCAGCAGCACTTCTCTTCCCGTCGTGTCTGCTCCGCGCGTGGATGCATCCGCACATCTGCACCTCTTCTTCCTCTTCCAATGCTATATAAGGAGGAGGTAGGGTCTGTGTTTTAGTATCGGATATACAGAGAAATTGATTCCTTCTGTTCTCTGTCTTTGAGGTTTCATCTGGTCTGAGTTGTATTCCAGTAAGGTTTCTGTGAGTACGAGCTGTACAAGAGTAGTACTCTTGATCTGTGTTTGTAATCCTCTGAAGAATAGTGGAACCTATCTGTCCTGTGGACGTAGCCCTTATTTGGGTGAACCACGTAAATTTGGATATTTGTCTTATTTTCTGTTCTTCATTTCATTTCATTT
>JAMKQA010009740.1:0-25110 GCA_024699735.1 Posidonia australis | reverse complement strand
ATTGTAAATATCTTTTGTATTTTTTATGTAAACATGTAATACTTTTTTTGTATTTGAAAAAAAAAATTAATAAAAAATTATTTTTTTTAAAAATTTTAAAGTATTTTTTTTTTGGGCCTAATGGGCCGGGCCATGGGCCGGGCCGGGCCCACACATCCCTGATGCCGGCCCGGCCCGAGCCCGGGCGGGCTGCACGTTTCGCGGGCCGGGTTGGCCCGACCCGGCCTGTTTTCCATGTCTACACCAGAGCAAGCAGACAGACTCTAAATCGAGCAGCTGCAACTAATTCATAACGTGAGTATTTCACGCAGCCAATGTTGCCATCGGACACAGAAGCACGATTAATTATAATAGAAACATGATTAATATGTAAAATAAAATCTACGTAGAAATAAAATTTTCTTGAAAATACGAAGGAATTTTATTTATGTATAATGAAAAACCTTCTTTAGAAGACTATCTTAATGCTCCACTATGATGTTAGCAGACGGCCTCATCTCTATATTTTATAGATGAGTCCACTGGAATCCTAGATTTATTGACATAAGGTTTCAAACCTTCCTATGATCCTATAGTCCAACCACTGTGATTCCAATATTACTTTCGCATGAAGTCCTAAACCTCCTAACGGTGTCAACTCCATCATGTATGAGGTTCCAGACCCCTTCCTGTGGAACCATCCACAGTGTACCTCCTGCAAGAGCATAATGCATTCCATATGCATAAAGACTCATTAAATATCTTGCCAACCTCAATAAGATATGCACTATAAGGAATAAACCTATTAGATTTCAACTCCATCAAAATGAATAAATAGTGTAACAAACAAATAGACCATCTATTTCTTCTTTGAATCATTAAATAATAGTCTAGTAGACTGCTTTTGAGTTAACAACAAATATTTAAATGGTAGAATATATAGATGTTTACAATGTAGACATTAGTACTATTCCTTTTGACGTTTTCTCCACGAATTCTCTCGTGAGATCTTTTGTAAAGGGATTAGCTAGATTCTCTTAACTTCTAACATTGATAATTATAATCACTCCTTTTAAGTAGATCAGAAACGTGTGCATAGTGGATTCGCATAATCCTCTTCCATCCATTGTCCAGATCATTACCAGTAGTTGTCATAATTGCTTGATTGTCATAAGAGACAGCAATGTCTGTCATTCTTTCTTTGATCAGTAGAAGATCAAACAATAACTCTGAGAAAATCTATCTCCTTGGTTGCAACCGTCATTGCTTAAAATTCAAATTCTATAGAGGATTTTGATATGACACTCTACTTCTTCGACTTCCACGATATAATAGCTCCACCAAGCAGAAAGACAAATCCACTAGTAGATGTTCCATCTTTCTCTCCTCCCCAACTTGCATTTGAGTATGCTTCTATCATAGTGAGATAGTCAGTAAAATGTAGAACATAATACATGATTCCTTTAAAGTGAGCCATTATCCTTTCTATAGCAATCCAATGCTCCTTGCTTGATTTCTTAGTAAACCTGCTCAACATACTTACAACAAACACTATGTCTGGCTTAATGCAATTCATTGCATACATAAAACTTCCAACAACTTTGGAATACTTTAGCTATTGTATAACTTTCCCACTATTTTCCACTAACTTGTGCACATAGTCATGCATCATGTATTCTATTGTCAAGTCAAAATACTTGTACTTCGTAAGTACATTCTCAATATAATGAGATTGTGTCAAGGCGCATTTCTCTATAGTCTTCACTATCTTAATCCCTAAGATCACATTTAAAAGTTCTATGTCCTTTATGCTAAACTTGGATGAAAGAAATTTCTTTATATCTTTTACAATCATTGTGTCAGTATCTAAGATAAGTATATCGTCCACATAAAATTATATGATCACTCCTCGTCCATTAGTAAATTTTGTGTAAACACACTTATTAGCATCATTAATTTTGTAGCCACTTGATTTGATCACTTTGTTACATTTATCAGGTTACATTTTGGGAGCTTGCTTCAGTTTATATAGAGATCCTACTAACTTACATATAAACATGGAAATCGGATCGGATCGGTCCTAGGCCATCGGGCCCAACCCTGGCCCACCACAGTCTAGGCCCGTTGAGTCCAGTACTAGGTCGTGTCGGGTCGGGCCCGTTAAAAAAAAAATTGGAGCGTTGCATGTGCAACGTTCTAATTTTGGAACATTGTACGCAACGTTGCTTTTTTAGTTTTTAACATCAATATCTTTCATATTTGACCTATAAATGTCCTCATACCTCTTCTATTTTTTCACATAACTCACAACAACTCAATCTTCTCTTCTCTACTCTTATTCTCTACAATTCTCTCTCCTTTTCTCTATCACTTTCTCCCAACTTAATCTTTTAAAGTGAGAATTTGATTGTTTGGCTTTAGATTCCACCACATCTGCTACTCTCCAATCTCCACTCTACATCAATTGAGCCAGCAACATCAAAATTTCTCTACAAATTCTTTACTTTTAATCCCTCCATATTTAGGTTTTGGTTTTGTAGGTTAAGGGTTTTTTTTATTTTATATTCATTTTTATATTAAAATGTATAATTTTGGTAATATTGGTACCCATGACTATATCCCTAATATGGAGTCAGACCAACCTCAATTTACCCCAACACAGACAGTCCACAGCCATTAAAAAACCTAGAAAACAAAGTTCTTAGGTTTGGAAGCATGTTACAATAAACTCAGTAGATGAAACTAGGTGCTATTATAATTATTGTAATATCACATACACATGTTCTAGGAGATGAGGTGTAGGTCATATATCTACGCATTTACAAAAATGTAAATCCAAACATAATAAAAATGACAACACAGATTTAATCAAAATTACAAGTAGGATTAGTGGTATGATTAATTGGAAATATAATACAGAAGAAGTTAAGGAAGGAATAACTAAATTTAAAGTAAAAGACGAACAACCATTTTCCTTTTTTGAAAATAAAAAATTTGAATCATGTATGCAAAATTATTTAAATCCACAGTTTAAAAGTTTTTCTAGAAATACAACAAGAAATATAATTTATAAAATATTTAAAAAAGATAAAAAGATTTAATTAGAATACTTTTTAGTTTATTATTAAAATATCATTAGCGTGATGTTTGAACTAGTTCAAATAATTTTCCATATTTATGTTTAACTGCACATTGGATAGACATAGAATGGAATTTACAAAAAAAAATTAATTGCTTTTAAATTTTTTGATCATCCACATACTAGTAAAGCTATATCAAATATAATAGAAGATATTAATAAATAATGTAACATATTTTTTAAAATAAATATAATATCATTAGATAATGCATCTAATAACAATGTTGTAGTAGAATTATTAAGAAGAAATATAAAACCCATATTAAATGGTGAATTATTTCATTGTAGATGATGTTATCACATCTTAAATTTAATTATACAAAATTATATAGAATGTATTAGGCCTTATATAGAAAATATAAGAAAAATTATTTTATTTATTCAAACATCAGTTAAAAGATATCAAGAATTTAGACATGTATGTACACAAAATGGTTTAAAACCTAGAAAATTTAAGTTAGATGTTCAACATATATAGAACTCAACTTTTGATATGTTAAGTTCATGTATACCTTATAATCATATAATTACAGGATTTTATAATGTAAAATCAAGTGATTTTTTAAATGATGATGATTGACAAAATTCTAATATAATTCATAAATTTTTTAGAACAATTTTATAATGCAACTAAACAATTATCTGGTCAATATTATTCAATAAGTTCTCTAGTTTTAATTAATTTATTTAATATTACAAATGTTTTTCAATAATATAAGAATATTCCAGCTTTTGTAGATATTATTAAATCAATGGAAACTAAATATAATAATTATTGAAGTGAGCCTCCAATGTGGACATGTTCAACTTTAATTATAGATACTAGACATAAATTAGTTAATTGTACGATACTTATAGATGACATTTTTAGTAATATGAATAAAATTAATTATATAGATTCATTTAATGATAAAATAAGGACAACTTTATATAATTTATTTGAAGAATATATTAGAAATTATGGTGAAAGTAGTGGTAGTTCTTTATGAAGTATATTAAATAAAAAGAAGGAAAAATATGTAAAATCAACTAAAAATAATGAATTAAATAATTATTTAGAATCCCTAATTGCTTTTAGTGATTTAGAAATAGATAACTTAAATATATTAAAGTGGTGGTCTACTACAACTATTAGGGTTCCTAGAGTAGCAAAAATGGCAAAAGATTTACTAATGATTCGAACATCAACTCTGACGTCGGAATCTGCATTTTTTGCAAAAAAAAAGTATTATTTTATAAAAGTTGTAGATTATCAAAAAAGTCTGTAGAAGCCTCCGCTACTTAAAAGACTGGTACGATGCGGTTGACCATCTTCAGTGATTGAGCTTAAATTCTGAATCAGAAGACGACGATGCGACATCAACTCTAATAGGCAGAATAAAGTCCACAAATGATTAGATAATGATGTATAAGTGTAAAAATAAGGAACTATCAAAAAATGATGTAAAACATCTTTTGTATTTTTTTAATTTTTTAATGTGTTTTTTTATGTATTTAAAATATTTTTTATTAATGAAAAAAAAATAATTTTAAAATTTAAATTTTGGCCCAATGGACCTGGCCCATAGCTCGGCCCACCAGCAGGCCATGGGTCGTGTCGGGCCCATGGTCTACTAAAAGAGGCCCAGTTCGGTCCAGCCTGCGGGTCGACCCAGCCCGGTCCAGGCCCACATTCCAAGTCTACTTGCATACCTTTCGTTCTAGTCCCTTAATTACAAATCCTTCAAGCTGAATCATGTAAATTTCCTTAGTCAAGTTTCTATATAGAAATACATTTTTTACATCCATCTGATGTATCACTATATTTTGTATTGCAATTATTGTAATCAATAGACGAATGGTGGAAATACACTATTGGAAAATAGGTATCAAAATAATCGATGCCTTCCTTTAACAACTAGTCTAGCCTTGTACTTATTCATTGAACCATCAGCCAACATCTTCTTCTTAAAGCCCATTTATTGCCAATGGGTCTTGAGCCATCAAGTAGATCTGCCAACACCCACATTTTGTTGGCCATTAGTGAATCGTACTCATCTTAGATTGCATCTTATCAAAGTACCACATCTTTGGACTACATTGCTTCCTTGAAGCTTTGTAGATCACCTTCCATGCTATAAGTGGTAAAATCAATTCCAAAGGTCTTCTCCTTTCTTACTCACTTGATTGGTGGCTCCTCCACTTAGGGTATGACCTCCTTGACCTAGATTCCAATTTCCTATGAGATTTTGGAATCTCGTTCTCTCTCATAGAGGAGTTTTCTAAAAGATCATACAACATGATGTTCTTGTCTTTGATGAACTTCTCTTCGAAGTACTCTGTATCTCAAACTTCTATGATGAAATTCATTTCCAAATTTAGAAACTTTCAAGCATCACTACTCTAAACACATCCCAAAAATACCACCTTGGTTGTACAAGTTCCTAACTTTTCAATCTTTATGTCTAGTAACCTAACATAAGATAAGCGCCCCCACACTTTAATAAATCCCAAACTTGGTCAAATCTTAAACCAGAGCTCGTATGGTGTCATCTCTGTCTTGGAAAAAAGTACTCTATTAAAAATATAATTTGCTGAAAGAACTACTTCACCTTAGTAACAATTCGACAATCCGACTATCAGCAACATAGATTTGACCATCTCAGTCAAGGTCCTATTCTTCCTTTCTACTACTTCATTCAACTGTGGACAGTATGAAGCTATGGTTTCGTTCTCGATTCCATACTCTGTGTGGAATGTCGCGAACTCCTTGGATTGATATTCCCCTCCTCTATCACTTCTCAGTCTCTTTACGTTATTTGTAGTTTGCCTTTCTGCTCGAACCTTGAAGTTCATACACTTCTCAAAAGTAATGCATATCTACAGTTGTCATATATGAAAGTAAAAAAATACTTTATCCCGCTTCTACTAGTGAAGCTTCTGAAATTACATGTGTCAAAATAGATCAATTCTAAAATTTTTGTACTCCTAGAAACATTTTTAAAGGACTTTCTAATAATCTTCGTTTATACAAAAATCTCACACTTCTCGTGTGTATTACCCTTATACTTTAAAATAAGTTCAAAATTGGACATCTTTTCAATTCTATTGTAGTGCACATGTCCAAGTCTATAATGCCCTAACTCACTTAAGTAATCGACATAGACCTCTTACCTTTGGCACCACGGTTTGGTCACTTATCTACCTTGTATTCAACTAAAGAAACAACATTAGTCATAGCTACTTACTTGGCAATCACATCATGCTTTGTCCTCTGCTTCATCTCATCCTCCTGATGAATCACAATAGATTATCCATTTTGACTTCTATCTTCTTGTGATAAATATCAGTGGCGAAGCAGATCCAATCTGCTAGAAGTTTATTCAAGATACATCCAACCAGATACCTCTTTGGAAGCTTCTTCTCGTCTTCCGCCATCCTCTGACTAATTTGCATCAAGTTCTTAACTTACAAAAGCATGGACTTGTCTAACTTGAACTTGCAATCCTTGAATTTTAGCCATACTCTCATCATTCTTGTTCTACTTCTCTAAGGAGTCTCAAATCTTCTTTGCAATTTCCATCTTGGAGGAGGAAACTGCAATTCTCTTCTCGAGGTTGTTAAGGATTAGTCCTTGCACAGAGAATTGGCCTTCTCTACAAGCTTCCACAATGATCTCTCAAATCTATATAAACGAAATAGAATCTCACTGATCAAACCCATTCAATCTCTTTAAAACGTTTGAAAACATCTAGATCGCCTATTGGATCACTCAATTCCAACTCCATTCACACGACCGATCAAAGATTCAATTTGGACCGCTAGAACTCATCCAATAACGTCTACACATAATAGAACTGCATGTTGTAATCACGTGCAACATGTTATTGTCTTTCTTTATTATGAGTTAAGATTTAATTCTCTCAAATCTCTATAATTCAACATATCTATATTATCATATATAATATGTAATTTGAATCTAAAACAAAAGGAAATCACCCAAGTAAATGGAACTCAAATCCATCCAAACAATCTGAATTTTTTTTTTAATTCAAAATCTTTGTGTCCCGTACCCACAAAAGAGGAAAGATAATAAGACATATGCTACATGACATATTAGTCCTAATTTTATTTGAACCTTAATTCAAAATCAAATCATGTGCTTCTCCTACAAAATAGGAAAGAAAAACATATCCACATAATCTCCATCTTAGAACAAAAATCTACAATTCCCTTCTTGAGAATTAAGATATGATGTCTATGCCATAACATCTACCAATAATGTAGTAATCAAACCTAATGCTTCATATTATTACTATCCATAACCTAATCAATTAATGCAATAACGCAATAATGCTTTAAGATTGTTGCTATCGAGTACAAAAAATACGACTAATTATAATGAAAATACAAATAATATATGAAATAGGATTTATGCAATAATCAATTTTTTTTGAAAATATGAAGAGATCTTACTTGTGTATGACGAAAAAACTTCTTTAAAAAGAATCACCGACGCTCTACTGAGGTATTATGAAGAGATCTTACTTGTGCTCTACTGAGGTATTATCAAACACTGACGCTTAAAGTGTTATTCAGCCCCCACAATGCAACGAGCTCTAGCCAAACCGCTCTCAAGTTCTAGCGAGAAAGAGTCACGATGTATGCACTCCCAACCGACTACAAAAGAATCACCGTTGAAATGCCTTCCTTTTATTCCTCATAGAGAAATAATAGAGCCAAACTTCGATCCTCTCGAAGTACACGTTCAGTCTTCTTCTCGTCCTTCGAAAAGATGGAGATCTACGAAGTTTCCCACAAGAATATTCTAGCTCAAAATTCTTTCTATATTATATGATATCTTATATTACATGTATATACAGAGATGAACTTATTCGTCCTTAAAAATAAAGAGATATAAGTTTATCCCTCCTAATAAATAGGTAAATATTATATTATCTCACCTTATATCCAGGGAAGTTATGAGATTATCTCTCCTCCTTTTAGGCAAGATAATGCAATTATATTTCCTTCTTTTTAAGTAAGATAATGCAATTATATCTCTTTTTTAGAGAATATAAAATTCATTATTAGTATCTTGCAAAGGAAACGACTATCGTGTTTTTTTATTTTTATTTTTATTTTTGAATTATTTAAAACAATTATCCATCATCCAGATTCATGAGATCTTGCATGGTAGCCATGCCAAGTAGCATGGGAATTGCGGAGAAACTTTAGATTTCTAGAGGAGATTGAAGTGTTCACTGCATTCTCCTCGAAATTGTCCAACCACCAAATAGACAAACATATGGCATCAATAGTCAGTTTGTTAGTGAAAAAAAGAAGAGAATGCTTAAAGATCAAAATTACTAGCAATCCAAATATTCTAAAAAATATCTATGACTAAGATGTTCCAAGCATAAAAATCAATGTTAAACTTACAAAACCTAATCAAAGAGAAGATTTAATTAAGATTGATAATGTTCAACAATCAAAGGAAGTCGTCCACACCAACGTGCCCCGTGGATAAGGAAGAAAAATCACCAATGACCCTGGGGGTTCGGCCTCTCGCCGATGGGTTCGGCCTCTCAACGACATCTAGACGGAATCGACCTCTCGCTGACGGGATCGACCTCTCGCTGACATCTAGACGGGATCGACCTCTCGCCGACGTCGATCTTCTCTCTTCAAGGTAAATGACTCGAAGGTATGTATTAAAGCTAAAATACCTTCTTACCCCTTCCCTCTGCACATCAATCTGGAGACTTGCCCTTAGGTGAGTTCCAATCTGCATCAAGACAGATCGTTGGTGTGTCCCCTTTTATGGGGGCATCTCTTCACCTCTCTGATCTATTTTGGGGAGCAACGATTTTCCTAGAGAGCAGAGAGACATTATTTTTCAGATCCCCTCCTAGATTTGTATGTTGATCTTTCTCCTGTATTCTATGCTTTTCTTCCTTCTAGATTCGATAATCTTTCGTTATGCATCTTGAGTAATAGTCTTTATAATGGCATTTGTTGAAATATGTTGAGTTTTACAGTAAGAATTTACTCTAATCAGCAATGTTCTAGGGTTAGGGCAAGTTGTTTACCTGAATCCAAACACTCTGATTGTGATATAGAAGGTGGTATTAAAGTTCTTTTGCTGGAAAATTTTCTTTGGTTCCTGATTACGTTTGTGAGTCTATGGACTGGTGTTTGTCTCCGACGGATGTTATTTTTGTTCCGACAGCTTCAACTAGGGTTATTTCCCAACCGATTGGGATTCGTCGGCTCACCGGAGAAGAGGCATTACTTTAATCTGTAAAGGACATGCAAAACTCTAGGAGCATGGATCCCAACAAATTGGAGAATTGACAAACAATAATCTGGTGCCTCTGATTGTTTCTGCTAATGCTCCTACTAGGCATTTCCCCTCTGTTCACAACTCAAATGCAGACCACTGAGCTTGATTAATATCTTCTTAATCAAATATTGCGGTCTGTTTGATCTAGTGTTGTAATATTTTTTGATTCTGGACATTTGTGGCCTATTCTTTGAAAGTAGCCAAGTTTTTGTTGTGATTGGATCTTCTAAGGCCCTAGGCTATTGTAATATCTCGATCTTTGTTTTTTTGGATTCTTGGTGGTGGACACATAGCCAAGAAGTTTATATAATTCCATAAACGTTACCCAAAAAAATGTTAGAAGGCAAATTTAGGAAAAAATTCCAAATATGCCTAAGGAACAATTAAAGAATAAATAGAAAGTGTTTTCAAAACTTGGCCATAAAGAGAACCAACCCCTCTTGGACAGATTAACCTTGGTGAGGATCTTGTCATGCATGGTTAACCAAGTAAAAACTGTAAACTTTGATGGAATTCGATTTTTCCATGTAGTGTGTTTTCCAAATTCTCCGCCTAGATTATTTTTTGAGGCATTATAAGAGCTAAACTGGAATTTAATGCAGATTCTCTTATTTTTACCTCTACCGTCTCAAACTTCCTATTGAAAACGCCAAATTGTTGATATGATAGAGGCGTAGTAACTTTCAACATTACGCTGCGATCGTATAGTCAATTTTTTTAAAATCTATACTCAAATAAAAAACTAATGGTATATTGAAAAGATCAAGTTTACTCTGTACAAGCATCTAATATTTAGGTAATGTTTAGAAACGTTTTTTATATCAACTTATGACATTAAGTGTTTATTGTTTAATAAACATTTTCAAACGAGCCATCTTGTTGAACTTTTCTAAACTATTGAGGTAGCTTTTAAAAAAGCTAATAGATATTAATTTTTTGAAAAATTATGAATGTTAACCATATTTTTTTAATGATATCCTTAAAAGCTGATTTTAATTACAATATCAACTAAGACACGACAACGGTGGTAATGACTGACGACGACGGTGGTGGTAATGACCGACCACAACAGTGGTGATGGTGGTTAGTGATGGTTATGGTGGTCGACGACGACGACGACGATAGTTATGGTGGTCGACGACGATAGCGGTGGTTGTGGCAACCGACGACAGCGATGGTAGTAGCGACCTACACGGTGGTGGTCAACGACGACGACAGTTGTGGTGGACAACAACAACAACAACGATAATGGTGACAAGTGACAACGATGATGGTGATACCCAACTACAGCGATGACGGTAATGACCGACAATAGCAACAGTGATGGTGGTTAACGGCGACGATGGTGACCCACGACCCACGACAGTTGTGATGGTGGTCGGTGACGACAGCGATGGTGGTGATCGATGACGACAACGACGATGGTGGCCAAGGACCTGCGATGGTGACAGTGGTGGTCATTGACAACGACGATGGTGGCCAAGGACCTGTGATGGTCAATGACGACGACGATAGTAATGGTCAACGACGATAGTAATGGTCAACAACGACAGTGATGGTGACCAACGACCCACGACAACAGTGATGATGGTCAACGACGACGATAGTGGTGATGACTGATGACAATGGTGGTGATGGTAGTCCATGACGACAACAGTGATGGTAATCGACGACAGTGGTGATGATCGATGATGACAACGTTGATGAAAATAGTGACCAACGACAACAAATACGGTAGACTATAATGACGACGATAGTTAACAATGAATGACGATGGACAACAGTTGTCTGTAATAGCTAAAAATAATATAATCCTTTAATTAACTTATAAGTACTTATTGAACATACCAACCAAATAAATTTTTCTTTACTTCCATAAAAACAACAAAAAGTACAATTTAATAAAAAAATCAATTTTTCTTAATAAATTGCGTAAAAAAATGGTTTTCCAAATACAACCTTAAGCCTAATAAAATACGATCAAACTACCCCTCATCAAAGAGCATGATAACCTTCGACAGTGACTTTGTTGTCAGTATAAACAAGCTAACATGGTAGTAAACAAGGAAAAGCACCACAGAAACTTATGCTGCTTTATTAACCCCAGCTTAAATAAGATGTTCATCGTCATACATCAAAAATGGCAGCGAAGATTGAACTAAAGAAGCTGCCAGGAACAACAAACCCCCCCCTCCCACCAAAAAAGCAACATCTATGATACAACCGCTAGCCGAAATGGACAATATTATATTGCAAGATAAATAAAAGAATCAAGACTGACAAGCTTCCAGCGCACCATAGCAGGTTAGATGTGTATGGGTTAGTGGAATATAGGTTCCCCCTGAATTCCACCTCAAGTTATAGAGAAGAGAATCCACCAGAACCCTCCTTTGAAGGCGTCGAATCTTCTTTGAGATCTACCATTTTCATCCTCAACTGCTTAGTCTGATAGGATACCCTTACCCAGAAACAAAAGGCCAGAATTCTGTTTCATGTCTTTCCTGTATAATGCTTAGCTGTACAGCTGGGTTATCAAGAGCATGCTGCAACTTCTGCAGCCCGTTGTCTCATCATCTCCATCACAGCAGCCCTCCGCCGTGAATCAGATTGCTGCTGCATCCTTCTCACATGTTCTTTCAAATCCCTGAAAGAAAAAACAGCAATGAGTGCACCTCCAAAGAATGATATTCAAGTATTTTGGCAGAAAGAGGATAAAAACGCACTTGCAGCGAGGTACATGACACTCTGATTCTTTGCAGGCTCGGGCATGGAGTTGCAGAAGATACCACATCCTCTTACACAAAGGACAGCCCCCTGATGCACGTACTTTGCAGACTCTGCCATGACGGAACAAGCCCTTCACTTTACGACAATCTGGGTACTGACAATGTACAGGTTGATGTGGTGGTACTCGGCATTGAGAAGCATGCACCAGAAGATTAAGCATTTTCCTAAGCTGCAATGTTTTAAGGTGTTTCAGAAAGCAGGAAGAAAAGGATGCCAGATACCATGACAGAAGCAGCATTTTCCAGGAAAAGAAGGATGACTTGACGAATAGAAATTTTGTTAAGCCTCACTAACAACAATGTAAGAAAAGAAAGAAAAAGAAAACCCCATCAAGAATCCATTGTAAGTCCTTACAAGAACAATTCTAGCTTAACTGGATAAACAATACACAATCACGAGCTTTGCAGGCATATGTTCAGATGGGTTGCATGACAGTAACTTTTTAAGTGGAAGGCGTCCATCAAAGAGAAAATAACAGGATAGCAGTAATCACATACACTAAAAATTTACCTCTAGATGTTATCTGATGGCTGACTAATCCTGATGCTACTTGAATAGAGAAAACAACAGGATAGCAGTAATCACATACATTACGTATGTCACTGGATGTTATCTAGTGGCTGACACATCCTGATGCTACTTGAATATAGAATATACTGATATCTCTCAATGCAAGGAAAACCTTCTGATCTGTTATACTACATTAACATTTTTTTATAAACAGTCTTCCGTAAAACAACAGGTTAGCAGTACAAACATAAAATATTTATCTCTAGGTGATATCCAGTGCCTGACCCACCATGATGCTACTCGAAAGTCTGTAAACAGGAGCAAGCTTATCAACAACATTAAAATTTTACTTATCAACTGTCAAAAGGTTTTCTTTTGTTCTCAGAAATAGACTGACAAGCTTGATCAACTGGGACATGTACAATTTCTACAAGAATATTTGCTTTGTTTTCACTTCAAAAGTCTATACCACGTGGCTGGTTAGATTTTTTTTCATACCTCAGCTGAACTTGTGGAAACCATACTTTTAAAATTTTATTGTAAAGGACCATAGTTCTCAAATAAATTTTCTATATAGATATATATTGAAAATGCCATTTAGAATTCTACCATTCCTCTTTTGTCGCTCCTAGAACTCAGATAGAAACTTTTAACAGAGAATCTCTAGCTGGGTACGAGTGCAATCTTTGAGATCCGAGGATTCAACAAGTATTACGTGTGATGACATCAAGCCTCCATGAATCAGTGTTAAATCCTAGTCTAACAAGTTTTAACATAAAAGGGAATTCTTGTCACCCCAAATATCATTTAGTTAAGATAAGCTACCTAAGTGCAATGCCCATGGTACTCCAATAAGATCATAAACAGTTATTAGAACAGAATTTATTATTATTATAGATATATTTTATCTAAGAAAGCTATTATAAATATCTCATTTTACATGCATGCCAAACACAACAGTATGTTGTACTAATTCCTTTCCACACCCGTCCCATGTTTGAATCCTTCATGCAAAAAAAAAAAGACATCATGAATGTGGATGTTAATTCGTGTATAGAAACAAGACTAGAAGAGCCTGATCAATAATTTGGTCCAAATATAAGTTACATAAATAGTTGACCTAATATATTACACCTTCCACATTAAAATAATGATATTCATACTTAAACCAAGTTTACCCCTCGTTGCTACTTGCCACTTGACCTCATAATATTTTGACTATGTCGAATCCAGAATTGCTAGTTTGCTACAGATGCACTCAGAAGAGGAAAACTGCATAATCCCTAAAAATTCAATGAACAAAAATCTACAGATGGTATGTGAAGATGAAAAAAAACTATCCTGTGAGAGGCCACAAAAACAGTAATTGTCAGGATGCTGTGTCCTCAAGTATATCATGGTAGTGAACATGTTAAATAAACAGTCAATATACTTGCAATTCTAGATAGAGGTTCTTTTCCTTTTCTTTAACTTTTTCTTTCTTGAATAATAGTAAGCATAGATAGAGTTTCTAAGAAACTAAAAGATAACCTTTCAACATTTACCTCAGCTACTCGCTTCTGCCGAGCTTCTGTATTTTGAGCATCCACCATTGATGGATGATTTGTCAACTTATGTGGATGATCAACACCACCATCTTTTTTGTAACAACTGCTGCACACATCGAAATCAGAACAAGTTTCGCATCGCCAGCCCTGGCCAGTTTCAATATCATGATGGCAGACATTGCATGTGGTTACAAAAGCAGGTGCAGTCGGGTTGTGCAGGTGATAGAGGACCATCATGGAAGAATGCTTTGCACGGCGTAAGGTATCATACTGATAATGGTTTCCTTGACAAAGACTGAGAAATGCTTGTCTCGTGTCAAAAAACTCACTCTCCAGAATCTCATCTCTATCTTTAGTATCTGTAGGAACATCAGTAATTGCAACCTGCTCAAAAGATATCACATATAGTTCAGAATGACAGCTTATCTAAGTATGAAATAAATGTCATCACTACAATTATCCAATTTACTAACCTGATTTAAACGATGTTTCTCCCTGCTATTGACCGGATGCCTTTCCCTCTCTTCACGTTTTTGTTCTGTCTCATAACACCTAAAATGCAACGAAGTATAAAAATAAGGGCTCACATAATAATTTTCAAGAAGCCACAACCAACACCTGATACTACAATCACATGTAAATAAAATTTTTCTAGGACTAGCAACATAAAAAAATAATAGCACCAAAAGTCACTACAACTAAGGGCCTATCTGGTTGGTAGGACTGTAGGACTAATTAAATTATTGAATTCCAGAATATATTTTTTATTATACTCAAATACTGTGTGATTCTATGTCTGCCGAAAATAACTAAAGCATATTTTGAGCCTGCGTACCTAAAAGTGTTAGTGGCGAGGGCACCACTTCAAAAAATTAATTAGTCTCCTTTGGAATAAGACAGATGACAGTAATTAATAGGAATAGAAGGTTTGAGATAAAATCAACACAAATTTACTTAAAAAGGGAATATTGGTGAGATTTTGGAATCATAGTGGTAATAAAGCTTGTGATTTTGGAATCCTACGCTTTCTGTGAGATTTTAAAATGATGTGTGATGTTAGTTGTTAACATAGTTGAATCCTCGTATGGATCTTCTTATCATCCGTTTATTAAGTTACTTCTAGGTTAAGTATGAGTCCTATATATAGGAGATTGTATTTCTTGGTTAAGATTGCGTTTAGAAACACTTTTTCTTATGCAGTTTATTGGGAAATATTGATTTTTTATTAAGCTATACCATTTACAATTTTTATGGAGGTTAAGAAAAGTTTACTTTATATATCCAATAAGCACTTATGAGTTAATCAAAACTATATTGCCCTCACCGTCATCACCGTCACCGCTGCCATCCATCGCCTACTGTCCTCACCTTAGGTTCATGTAGTAATCAAAATCAACTTATGAGATATCATTAGAAAAGCTATGACTAATACCCATTAACTTTTCAAAAAACTGTCCAATAGCTTAAAATACACTAAAAAGCTATTGGACAACCGCCAACGCTAACTCCTACAGTAGCAACCTCTCCTGTAGTCCGCGACCCTCCTCCTTCCTCCAGTAGCCTCTCCCATAGTCCAGCAGCACTCCTCCTCCCTCCGACAGCCCACCAGCCACCAGTCGGCCCTTCCTTTCCCTTCCAGCAGCTCCTGCAGCCTTTGCCCTCAGTTGCAAATGCATCCCTAGGTTGATGTAACTCTTCTGTGTTGTGTGCACATATACATAGTGTGTGTGTGCTCTTGTGCTGCGTGATATAACAAGATCAGATCCTGTTCTTCGTTCATTCTGAGACTCTATTGACCTGACGTGATCGGATCCTGGTCCTGTTCTATTGCCCCTTGTGCTGCCTGATCTGATGTGATTAGATCATACTATTCGTTCCTGCTGTGATTCTATTGATCTGATCAGATCTTATTATCCCTATTTGTGTACTCTGGTTCTGGTTCTATGGCTTCTTCTTCATCCTCCAACTCTCAAGACAATGCATCACTTGAGTGGTACTATTGTGAAATTGAATGGTAAAACTTATATGCTTTGGTCTAATCCTTTCAGGTTTTCCTTGGCACACATCGGAAAATGCGACATATTACTTAAGATCCTCCTGATGTCAAAGATCCATCCTATGATGACTAGTTTGCAAATAATTGTGGAGTGATTGCATCTTTTGTGAATAGTATGAAAGAGCAAATATCTCGTGGCGTAATGATACTTAGTCCAGCAAAGAAAATATGGAATACATTGAAGCGCACTAATCGACATGAGAAGAATATTTGTCACATCGCTGAGATTTATGAGCAGATCCTTACATTGCAGCAAGGAGAACCACCTATTCAGGAGTTGTATACCTCGCTACGGTCTCTGTTGGACGAGTTGGAGGTGTATCAACCCTTTCTTGCTAATATCACTAAGATGCAAGAATATCGTGAAGAACTTGCAATGACTAAATTCTTGTCTACTCTTAAACCCGACATCACGTCTCAAATCCGTGGACAGATTATTAATGGTGATACCATTCCTTCATTGTCCACAACTCTCTCTCAAGTACTATGTATCTCCACTGGTACTTCGACATCATGCACTAATCAATCTACCTTATTCAATGTTGGTCATGGACGTAATCGTGGTTGAGATCGGGGGCACAATTCAGGGGGAAGTTGTGGTCATGGCCCCTACAAGTGTAGGCATTATGGCCATTTAAAAAGTGCTAGGACAAATTCAATAGGCCACTGTAAGCTCAACATATTATCGCTTCTTCTGCTACATCACCAAATCCTATTGTTGTGACAGAGATTGTGACATTACTTAGGAGGAATATGATCAATTGATTGAGTCTTCTACAGCCTCTGTTGCCACTCATGCTACTCCATCAGGTATGTTAACACAGTTTCCGTCTTCTAGTGAAGACTGGATTGTGGATTCTAGTGCGTCAAAACACGTCTAGTACAAAATAACATTTTTCTTCCTTGTCACCTTCCATTTCTATACCATCCGTGACCATTGCTAATGAAACCCATTCTACTATCTCTAGTCAAAGGGTATCTCTTCCTAATAATTTAACTGTTTGTGATATTCTTTATGTCCCAAATTTTCCTATCAACCTTCTCTTTATCAGTGAGATTACAAAAAAACTTCAATTTACCATAACCTTCTTTCCTTCTTATGTTCTTTTTCAGAGGTGGATTGATTCGGATCCTAAAAATGATGGCCTATATCGTCTTCAGAGCAAAGCCCATACCATTGGCTCTACTTTTACGTATATATCAGCTTTACCTACAACATTGTCAATTGAGACATTCATCCATGGATCGATTAAGGTTACCGATTTCATCATCTTGTAGTCCTTTTCATTATAAGTCGTGTCAACTTAGGAAACACACACTTATCCATCTCCACAACAAAAACAAAGTAATGTTCCTCAGGAACTTGTTCATTCAAATGTATAAGGATCATGTAGTGTTGCGATTTTGTTGTTTTTGTGAATGACTTCTCTAAAATGACTTGGCTCTATCTCATCAAAGATAGAACTCAAGTTTTTGATGTTATAAAAAAAAATTCATTAAAATAAAAACTCAAATTTCTAAACCATTATGCATTTTTCGAACTAATAATGCTCTTGAATATGTACAACGTGATGGGAAACCATGATGTTGTGAATCACAGGGGGTTATCCACCAAACTTTTTGTCCTTAGACATCTTAACAAAATGATGTCGCAAAACATAAACTTTGTCATCTGATGAATGTCACCTGTGCAATCATGACATAGATGAAGGTACCAAAATCTCTATGAGTTGATGTAATACTCACTGCTTGTCATCTTGTTAACAAAATGCCTTTCTCTATTCATAGTCAAGTTCCTTACTGTCTTTTATTCCCTTACAAACCGTTGTTTTCTTACTTTGATCCAATGAGTCAAAAATACTATGTCTCCATAGATGTCATAATCTTTGAGGATACACTTTTTTCTCCTGTGTCTACTACTGATATGTCAATTCCTTTGCCCCTAGTTACTTCTTTTGATAAACAAGTTGGTACATCTTCCTCAAATGTTCCTCCCAACAAGCCACTACGAGTTTACACCAAGTGATCCATGTAAGCTACCCATGAAGGTACCAATCATCCATCCTCAAACACAAGTTCAAATACTACACTTTCTTCTATTATTACTTCTGATCTTGATATTCCTATTACTCAAAGGAAGGGTACTCATTTTACTACTCATTCTTTATCCCATTATGTCTCATATTATAAACTTTACCTTAAGTACTGGGCATTTGTTTTGTCATTGTCTTCTGTTTGTTTCTATAACCAAGAATTACCAATGAATGAGGAGATGTCAACCTTCCAGTCTTGTAAGACATAGGATCTTGTTATTGCAATTCATAATGTAGAGATAGCGAGTTGTGAGTGTTTACTATCAAGTACAAACCTGATGGTACTATTGATCGATAAAAGACTTGTCTTGTTGCTCGTGGGTTTACACAAACTTACGGGATTGATTATTTGGAGACTTTCTCTCCAATTGTTTGTCTTAACTCCATCAGAATTCTATTGTCTCTAGCAGTAAATCAAAGCAGGCCTATGCATCAACTAACTGTGAAAGATACATTTCTTTATGAAGGCTTACACAAACAGGTGTATATAAAGCAACCTCAAGATATATTGCTCAAGAAGAGACTCAAGTTTGCAAATTGAAGAAAGCTATATATGGTCTCAAATAAAGTCCATGTGCATGATTTACAAAATTTAGCAAAGTTATTGAACAGATTGGGTTCAAAATGAGTAATGCAAATCATTCAGTATTTGTGAGACATACATCCAAAAGATGTGTGATTCTAACTTTTTATGTGGATGATATCCTTCTGACTGAAAGTGACAACGCTAGAATTGAAGAGAACACAACATTCCTAAAGAAACATTTTGTTACTAGAGACTTGGGACATCCTCAGTATTTCTTACCAATTGATATTACTTATGTAAAAGACAAACTAGTGTTATCTCAAAAGAAATATGTACAGGAATGCTGCCTTGTTGGGCTGCAAACCTGAAAGTGCTCCCATGAATTCTAGTCTTGATATCTGGATGACTTAAGACACCAAGAGTTATAAACGATTGGTTGGAAAGCTGGTATATCATATTGTGACATGACTTGATATCACCTTCGCAATTAGGTTAATCTGCCAATTTATGCATAAACCCAGAATAGTTCATTGAAAAGCTTCCTTGCATACATTGACTTACTTAAAAAGTACTCTAGATAGAGGTTTGCACTACACATGCAATAGACATACTAAAGTTGTTGGATACTCACATTCAAGCTATGTTGGAAATAAAGGAGATAGAAAATCAACCTTGGGTTACTGTACTTTCGTAGGAGGAAATCTAAGAAACAAGAAGCAAAACACAGTATCCTAGTCTAGAGCACAAGTTGAGTACAGAACTATGGCTATACAACTTACGAGATGATGTGGATTAAAACTTTTCTGACAACCAAATGTACCTATGCTTATGTACTATGACAATCAGCTACCATTTATATAGCCAACAATCCAGTACTTCATGAGAAACCAAACATATCTAAATGGATTGTTATTTTATAAGAAATGCAGTTCTTAGTGGACAGATCACGATTCTTTATACATCTTTCTGATTATCAAAGCTGTGTCCTTTAATCACTATCAATCTATATGTAACAAGCTGAACATGATTGATTTATATACTCCAACTTAAAAGAAGAGTGTTAACATAGTTGGATCCTTATATGGATTTTATTATCCATTTATTAAATTACTTCTAGGTTAAGTATGAGTTCTCCTATATTGTATTCCTTGGTTAAGACATATCCATAGTTCATTTTTACTCAACACTAGCATTTTGAAAATTTTGTAGCTTAGTATACCAATGAAATTGTTCAAACCAAATATGAAGGTCTGCTAGAATTAACTCCAGCCAAATCCTGCAAACTATAAGAGCCCCTAAGTAGATCTGATAGAAATTTAATCAACTACAAGTATGGCAGCTTAATTACAGCAATTTATGGCCTAAAGAGAAGCATGATAAACTTGAAGTACATAGCATGATTGGTGATACACACTAAAAGTCTTTTCAGGTTTACGACCCCAATCAATATACAATGGCTATCAGTGAAATGGCATTTGTCATAATTCAGGAAGAAATCAGCAAATCAAACAACAGTAGTCATGATTCTAGGAGTTAAATTTCAAGCCACACTGGAATGTGTTTCTCAAGCAACAAAAGCCTTTGAATTGAGGACAATCATAACAGACTCATGCAGAATGCCCAAGTCTGAATGTCTGACAAAATATTCATCATAAGGACTACTAAAAACATTTATTATGATAAGCAAATTCTGAATAAATAAATTCAAATTATTAGCATAGAAAGAGAAGAACTCAAAGAATGCATGAAATTGAAAACCATGTCTAATAGTCCCAACCATCAGTGGACTTCAGCAAGAAATCAATAAATCCATAAAAATTTCAAAACTTCTACATGACTTGGAGAATGAATATCAGGCAATGCTAGCTATTCGTCACATATTGGTCCAAGTTGACTGAATGTCGATGAACTCAGAGAAAGTTCCATCCATATCAGCCATTTATTGGTGCTGTTGGATTCATGTCACGATGTTAGGTACACATCAAGGAAAAATCAATGATTGTAGACACGGACATGAGTTTTGAGTATTGTCAAGGACACGGAACGTTGGACACAGCGAACCCCAAAAATATAGACAAGAGGCCACGACTATAAATATGTGTATAATATAAATTTTCAATTAAAAATAAAGGTATTACATCCAACAGAGAAAGTCTTGATTTCATCTCCAACATAACGATCATAGAAACACACTGTTTTGGTTCATAAACATAGAAAGAGTTATTACAAAGGAAAAGAGACATTGGAAGAGTCTTTTTTTAAGCAAAAAGACTGATTCGAAGAGTTGTTATAGCAAAAAAAGCCATCAGAAGAGATAATATGATAATAAAACAGGGAATCTGGAATGCAGATTGTCACATTTCTTTATTCACCGAACACATAATAAATGTTTTTCCTGACTTTACTTGCTGGTAATAAAGCCTTTCACCCTTTACAAGGTATTGATGAGGAAAATAATACAAAAAGAAAATAGAAATATAAGCAGTTGAGAGTATTGGGGCTCCACAATGACTTTTCCCTTGCCATGTTCATTTTATTCACCGCTTTGAATGTATTAGAAGTGACTAAAAGGACTTTTAGTCATTTTTTTACCATTTAAAAAAAATGACTTTTAGTCACAGCAAAAAAAAATTTGCTACTGCATCAAGACGCATGTTGACACTAGTGACTGTGCTGGCACGTGTGAACACTTGTGACTGTGCCGGCACATATCAACACTTGAAAAATTGTAAAAAATGGCATGGTCTTCAAATCATAGGTGAAAATCAGTCCCTGTCAAATAACATCCACCATGTTCCATTGGAATATTGGTATTTCATGGGTTTTTTTGGCTACTCCTTCAAATCTTGAGTTACTACACAGTTCTTTATGTTTGAATAATTTTTATCTAACAACATAATAGGAGTATTTTAAATATCTTATAATTCAGTAAATCTCGCTTGACATCATTGAATCAGGTTCAACAGATTATTGTTATTATGAAATTCAACAAAGCCATAGTGAACATAGTGATTAAGATTATGTTTTGACAACATAACCAAGTCTATTACTTATCGCAATAGACATCCATCTTGATGAATGTTTCTAAAGGTTGTCATGAAAAAATTTTATTATATAATATATCCGTCCTATGCACTTATAATTTTCACCATTACTCAAAATAATTTCAGGTGTTGGACATTTATCTGCCAACATGTGTCTTATTTTAATTATATCATTTTCTAGGGTTTCAAGTCAACATTACAAGCTTAGAGTAGATTTCCATTGACTTTTTTACCATATTTTCCACCAACATATTCACCAATATAAGATCATACATACCTTCTATTTTAGAAAGAATTAAGTACAATAAGAAACCAAAGTTCAAAATCATGTACTCAGATGGTAAAAAAAAATGACATAAACAAATGACAGTGTAGCAAAGAAAGAGCAAAAAGGTAATTTGGAATGCTTACTTCTCACAAAGTTGGAAGTGTTTACACTGACTGCACGACCAACGAAATCCAGATACCATAAGCAGACAACAATGACTGCAAGCATGTTGCAGATGGACCATAATGAAATCTTCCTTCATTGGAGAAATAGTTTCGCCAAGCTGTCATGGAAGCCGACGACAACAAAGAGATGCATGAAATTAGAATAGAAAACATCAAAAACTTGTAGAGAAAGGTGGAAATAAGACATTTGAACTAAAAGGTATGCCAAATATTCAGCACCCTTTAGCAATAGGCTTAACATTGCTCCAAGCGTAGCAAAGCTACCTGATGCATAGATGAGAATTCTGAACCAACAATAGTGTGTTTAAAGTATCAAATATATCCCCTAAGTGCCATAAAAAAGATCCTACCAATACATAAGAATACCTTTTGCATCAAAAGAGCATTCTTAGAGGAATTTCCAGAAAGATCTGTCTGACCAGCTGCTTTCAAAGCTCTTTTAGTAATTGTTTTTTTAGTTTTTCCTTTTTTCTGTTGCTTCCTACCATCTTCTTCTTGCTGAAGCTGATTAATCATATCCTCTGCAGCACCAGGCCAGTAGTCACCATCAAAATAAGGCAATCGGGCAGCAGTTATTTTAGCCTTGCATTCACCCGTGGTAACAAAGAAATGGTCGAATAGATTAGTCAGATCAACAACAATATTTTCCTTCATGGCTTTACGTAGCATTGATAAATACCTACATAATACAGCATTTAGAAAATAATCAGACAAGTGTACTAGACAAGCAAGTGGGAAAATAGAGCACAGAAATAACAAACAAACCATTCCCGAAGTTTATCAGATTTAGGTGTCTTCTGAATCTCAGGATGACAATATAAAATATAATCTTCACCCTTCAAAGGAGGGCAAGCCCATATGTAGCAGCTAGTGAAGCCACGTTTCTTGCAATATTCAAGATATCCGATCTGGGGATAATAAAAAGAAATCCCAATAGATTATCCATAATGAACAATTCAACAAAGAAACAGTCAAAGTGATGAACATTGAAAGAGTTAAGCAATACACGAGCAGAAATTGAAAATGCAATAAGAATTTGCAGAAAGAGAACAACAAAAACATGACAGTACCAGAATTTCATGGTAAACAAAGGTACGTAGAGCTTCTCCAGTCACTGTTTTTATCTCAGGCCTAAAGTATTTGACAGAGTCTAGGTATGAAAGATAAACACGTCGTTGATTAGGAAATTGGCATTCTGAACCAAACTCTTGGACATACATGCCAAACAGGCACACTTCTACACCTTCTATCTTCTGAAATAATAGTACAACCTGCAAAAGGCATCGGTCATTACACAAATTAAACAAGGCAACAGCAGCACATTAACTAGGCCAAATACTTATAAGAAAACTATTAACGATAATAATTTCCACCACCTCATAATCAATAATCATGTACCTTAGACTTGTATGGGAACTCAATAGGGTAATTATCCTCTTGAAAAATTTCCAAAAATCGTTGCTTTACATCCAACTTTTTATCAACTGATGAAACAACCCTAACAACAAGTGCTTCTGCTCCAGGCACCTGAAAGAGTAAGCATAAATCACACCAAAAATTTGGAAGTCCTTGGTGCTAACAGCTAGGACCTTCGAACACAACGATTAAACATACAGCTACCAATTCAAAAGGGCAAGAACAGCTGAACTGGAGAAATTGGAAATGTGGAATCGTTTTGAAAACCAAACTGATTAAAGGACTGGAGAATCATTTGTCATTTTCAAAAGGATGTCTCTGGTAAGATGACTTTTTGTTTCCATCATACCTGGAGAACTTATGTGTATACTGTTTTACATAAAATATGTACAAAAAAGAGGTTTTCTTTTTGTCAAGTCTCCCATTTCCCTTTTTTTATCAGTTTAGGCACTACCGCACTAGATCGTATTAGTTCAACCTTGTTATTGTTGCATGATACCAGGGTTTTTTTTTGTTATGATTAAATTCAATTCCAGATTGATTGATACATAAGTCCTTTTATATTTACTATCTTAGGACATGCATATGATGCATGGCATATATTTTAAGGGGTAGCATCATAAATGCATGCGCTCTAGCTAGTATCATTACAGCAAATTGCATGATCCTTTCTAAACACCTTTGTAAGCATACTGCATTATTGCATTTGTCCATACCATTTAACCATCTCAATTAAATATGCAAATCCACCTATAGATCTTCATGTTCTCAGATAAAAGTGATCCATGTGACTTGGATATGTGCTGTAGACATGAAGTGCTCTGCAACTTGAATATGTGGCTTAAATTAATATAGTCTTCTTTTCTGAAAAAAAAAATGTCTGTCATGTTGGTTTCACAATTAACAGTGCATTCCCTGCATGCCCATGTTAGGGCTTTTTCAGTAATTATTTTTAGGTCCTGCAATTTTACCTCATCTTTATTATATATACATCACATTTTGAGTTTTGTGACATTGGTTTAAAATGTGAATATAATTATTTTATTACAATATTTTTCTGATAAAATTCAATTTGATAATTGTGCTTCTTAGAATTTTCATGGTTAATTGGAATACATAATTATTTAACAAGGAACTGATCATTACAGCAAATGATTTAACTTCTAAAGTTTGTTTGCTTAATGTTAATAATGATGCTTTGGTTATGATTATTTTATAATCTTATAAATCAACTT
>JAMKQA010009739.1:0-23287 GCA_024699735.1 Posidonia australis | reverse complement strand
GTTTTAGGCTGGATCTGGTTAGAATGTGTATTTGAAAAGTGTGTTTTGGGAAGAAATCCCCAATATTGAAAATGGAAATGTTTTGGAAAAATGAATTCTAAAAAGGTTTTTGAAAGAAATGTAAAGGAATGTTTTGTAAGAAGAAAATGTGATCTTGGAACAAGTTTCCAAGATGTTTGGGAAAAGAAAAGAGATATGACTTTTGAAAAAGAATTGGGTTCTGGGATTGAATTCCCAAGTGATTGTTTAATAAAAGAAAGGATGATTTTCAAAAAAGATGAAACCAAGTTTTTGCAAAATGATAAGAAACGAGTTTCTTTTGGTTTTACCGAGTTTTGTTTGTGGTTGTGTGTTTTGGGGCGCGTACTGGGTGATTTAGATGTCACTCACGCGTGCTATTTGGTTTTCAGGTGCAGACCGCGTGCAGCTAGGTTCCGGTGCAGGAGTTGGAGCTTCTAGCCGCACATTGTGATCCTGAAGGTGAGCCTTAGTTACAGTTATATTGTTCTGTAATTTTGTGTAATTATGCTTGTGATACTGTGATTTGGTAGTGTGTCCGGGATCGAGGCGTTACAGTTATGATGATTGAATAATAGAGAAACCAACTTGATTTAATCGTCATCCACTAAATATGAAAAAAAAAACACGAAACTATTATTGATTCTGTAATAATAAATCAGGTATAACCAATGAATAAGGGAGAAACCAATAAGGTATAAATCAAAATCCAGGAAATATGAAGAAAACAAAGACATCTCACAAAAACTGGTTTTCTCACTTGTGAGAATAACTCCGGTTATATACACAAACGTTCACCACAAAAGGAAGTTGGAGAACATGATGAGAATAACACCGGATGTGTACAAAATCAATCAACTACAAGCTAAAAGCCGGAGAACATGATAAGAATAACTCCGGCAAATGAAAAAAAACTGTCGACAAGGAATAAACATGTCGGTAAATTCTACACCTTCTCTTAATAGAATACCAACTGTCTTGTTCTCAAGAATGCTAACCGTCCCTACTGACACATTCCCCTAGCCACTTTCTATTTCTTAATAACCATAATGAATTACTGTTAACTATCACTCTATTCTTTTAGACTAAATAAAAACCACCAATGCTTAAAAAATAGTTTTGATAATAACCGTAGGGTGAGTATCCAAAAGCTAACAGTGACTTTCCTTCAAAATAACATTTTGAGGGAAAGTATTCAATCCTCTCTCTCTCTCTTTCTATATATGTGTGTGTGTGTGTGTGTGTGTGTAATTTACATATGTACTCCTAGGTTAACAGGTTAGCAAATAATCCAAAGTAGTCCACTACAAAGCAGTTTATCCGTATCCTTACCCACTAAGAGGGTGATTAAATTAGTAACCGATTAGCAGGTGAACAAATGGATAAAACTCCTATCCTAACTCGATTGTAACGGATTGGGTCGGGTTAGATTAACGAGTAAAACTTGACTCACTTACAACCCTACATCTATGTTCCATTGTTCACCATCGCCACCACACATTGTCCACCACCACCAAAGTCTGGCATCCACTCCATCTTCCTCTCTCTCTCTCTCTCTCTCTCTCTCTCTCTCTCACTATATAAAGTTTATCTTGTCCTCCATCTTTATCGTCCACAGTCCTCTGCCCACCACCAACACTAATTGCCACCATCCACACCATCACCATTCGGCGCCCACCATCACCATCCTCCACCTCCACCCACTACCGTTCACCATCATAGTCCTTCATCGTTCACCACCACCACTGTACACCGTCCACTATCGTTCACCATGGCCACCCTCATCCCTCACCTTCATCCACCACCCTCATCCACCATTGTACTATCCATAGGAAACCTTCTCAATACCTTATAAGGCGTTATTACTTTGTCCTGAATAAGCTTAGATATACCTTTGCTTAAAGTTTCTTTGGCTAAAACAAAAAAGGCATGAGAGATGGGATCCCCTTGTCTTAATCCTCTAGATGCAGTGAAGAATTCTACTGAACTACAATTAATTGAAACTAAAAAAGAGTTATCCACCACACAATCTTTGATTAATTTCATGAAGCTACCAAAAAAAGCAAACTTCTCTAACCTTGAAAACACAAAAATCCAATTGAGCTTGTCGTAAGCATTTTTCCATATCTAAATTCAAAATCACATTGCTACCTTCATGTCCATGATCCAAATGTTGAACTAACTCCTAGGTTAATGCCATATTTTCATGAATCGACTTGCCACTTAAAAAGGGCCCTTGCTTAGGGGAAACTAACTTGGGTAGAAGATCACCCAATCTGTTAGCAATAAATGATTTTAGCAAATAAACTACCATATTACCTGAACTTGTGAAGAAAATAAACTACTGATTAGAAGATTAGTATACATTATGTTTCAATTCTATCCCACCAATGCTAATTATTAATCATCAAGTAAAACTAGGATTACTTGTCAAGGTGATTGCCATAGAACTTGTTACGATAGATTGGATTGAGATATGGCACGTTGAATTCAACTACAAATCAATCATTAATACTAATTTTTTTAAACACAAAGATTAGATTATTTATGTCTAAGAAATAATAGTGTGCATGACTAATAAAACAATTTTGACATAAAGAATAAAGAGTTATTGTCATATTTGTACCTTAAATTATACTTGATTTTCACTTTACTATCCTTAACTTTAAAAGAGTTTAGTTTGGTACTCTCAACTTCCACTGTTTCAAAGTTTAGTATTTTTGTTAAGTTTTTATAGTTTTATGATAATTTAGGACAAAAATATCCTTCCTCTCTTTTCCTTATTATTATTATTACTATTCGCATCTGCCAGCCCTCTTCCTCTTTCTCTTCTTCTTCTTCTTCCACCTGCGAGCAAGAGCTCCAATCCCAACTTGGACAGTGACAACAATGACTTGGTCTTGACCTTGCAAGCCTCCACCACCTTATCTCCCTCCTCATCGCGACCACGTGCACAATGGAGGACGTACATGTGATGGAGCTCTCTGATTATGACCATGCTCCCTTCCAAAGCAAAAGCAAGTGGAGTCCAGAAACTATCCCAAATTTCTCTGTTCTCACACTAGACATGGCAATAGAAAACTCTAGTACTTTAAAAAAAAGTATCTAAATTCTTTCTCAAATTCATATAAAACTTTAGTGCTCAAAATGCTAAAAAGCAGAAAAAAATAGTAATAGAGAGAAAAAAGCAGAGCTCAAAAGAAGAACAAGAAGATGAAGAGAACCCATCAATGGATTATTGCAATGGAGGCCCAAGAAGGACGTTTTCCACTCTCGTCGTTGCCTTTCTTGACTTAGCAATAGCCTACCTCCTCCTTCGCTACCCCACACTCTCCTTCCTTGCTACCTAGTTCCTCTCCATCTTTGGCCTTCACCTCCCCTACCCTCCACTTCCACACATTCCTCCTCCAATCCCCACCTCAAGCTATCACCTCTATCAAGGTTTCCTCCCTCACCCAGTTCCCCTTCCAGATGTGTGACGTGGGTGGTGAGGAAGGTGGAGTCTTGGAGGAGGAGGAGGATTGTGGATCCATGGGTGGTGGTGATGAGGTTCTGCTCCGTGGGTCGGAGAAGGAGGTGGCGGCCTCCACCACTCAAAGAAAGAGCTCGTAGTCAAAGTCAACGATGGCATCCTTGGTGTCGTAGGTGAAGTGCTTGAGCTTCCTGAGGTAGAGCCTATCAGCGTAGTCTTGGATCTCCTTCTACTTTATCTCGTTGATGGAGGATAGGATCTTCCCAATGGTTTTCTTGAGGTAGTCCAGAACAGCATAGGGTTCTGAATCCATGGAAGTTGAGTTGGCAATGGCGACCATCGCAGTTGAGCTCGTTGGTGGAGGATTCCATGGTAGAGATGAGGTGGGGAGAAATGGAGAGAAAGAAAGAGAGAGGGTTTATTGAGAAGGATATAACGAGAAAAATAATATTTTTTAAAGTAGTGTTAGTATTTAAATATCAAATTGATACAAAATGAAAGTCAAGGATACTAAAATGATTCATTTTAAAGTTTAGGGTACTAAAGTGAGACTTGGGTATAATTGAAGGCACTAACATGATATTCACTCAATTTGTTAGGGTAGCTTGATGTCTACCATTGTCTTTTAAATCGCCTAAAAAGGTGATCAATAAACACATAAGTGCTATGCTTGCACAAATTTACAATTTTTTGATTTTGTATTTATTGTTTCTAAATACTTATTATGCTATATGTTATTTTTTTTATAATAGATCAAAGAGTAGGATAATTTAAAAAAATGATATAACAGATCAAGACGTACTACACATACACGTTTACTATAATAAATCACATATCAGAGGTCAGGTATGCGTCCTTGGCATACTAGATGTGTGTGTGCACTACATGAAGGAATTTCATCACCTTTCATGTAGCTTCTTGGTGTGTGCATCGACTGTTATCATCTATTTTTCAATTAAATTTTAATTCATTGTATTCTCAAAGTTTTGTTATAAAATGGATGTATAGGGTTGAGAAATGACATTCTTAGTAAACATCGTTGTCGCTCTTGTGCTTGTAAGTATCATCAAACTTATTGTTTAGATAATTATCAATACTTCTAAAGCTAACTCACTTTGTGATAAAATATGGAAACCATAAGGCTAATGTGCCATCCATCACTCTTTTATTTCTATATGAATCTTACATGAATATTTTAATGCATTGTTTACGGTATTAGATGGTCAAATTCACTAGAAGACGTCGACATGTTAGTAGATCTGGTGGACGTGGTTCATTGGAGGATCGAGAGATTGATTCTACAACTTTCATGAGCATTGAGTTTATTGTGTACATGTGCTCATAGGGTTTGCCATTATGCCACTATCTCAAGTAGGATGGGCACCTTCGACTACTTCGGTTCTTGCTTTCACCTCTTTTCTTATGATTAGACATAGTACTACTTCACAGAGTAGTATAATAGGTTAAGTCCAGTTCGAGTTGTTTTTTGCTGCTTTAGCTGTAGGTAATTAATATAATGAAATTAAAGTTTTTAAGTATTGATGTTAATTATACTAATTGACATATGTGTAATTTTAATGAAAATTAACAAGAGTAAGGAGGACATTCTCAAGTTTCTTAGGGACCTAGACCTATTCTACAACTGATATTAGATGAGTAACTCATTTTTCTTTTCAATTTATTGTTTGTCAACATGTTACTTATTTTCTGCATTTAGCTTGATTTTAATGTAGTAATTTCAAGAAGAGTAACGGGATATCATTGGAGTTTACTAAAATATTTAGAACTTATGCATCAATTATCAAGTATCGATCGAATGAGAGGGAGACAATGTTTGATGCCTTATTAGTAATAAATCATCCTTAGAGTTATTGTTAGTATAAACAATTAGTATATTAAATTAATAATCATGTTGAATTTACACAAAACAAGTTTACTTTTTCACTTGCGTGTACCAAGGAGGATTATCATGCTCCTTTCACAAAATTAATCAAGAAAAGCAAGAAATTTGTAAAGTGCCCTAAGCTTCATAATAATTATGAGACTACCAATGCCTTGGTGTACAACAGAGAGATAATTAATGTTTATATTAAATTAAAGTTGTGTTTATCATTATATATATAAGAATTAACATATATATATATTGTTGTTTAATGTTAAAATTAGGTAGAATGGACACTATGATCTTTTTGCCATGGATGTAAATTTTTAAAGAAAGTCTATGGTGGGGAAGATAAACTGTGGAAAGCAAGAAATTCGTTCCACAAGCAAGTCAAAAAGTCACAATGACCTTCATGCTGAGTTGGTAAGTATAAAAGAGCATTGTTAAAATAAAATTGTAATTAAAGTGGATAAATTCCTTTTAATTAATAATATACGATTAAATGGTTATATACCACTTAACTATGCAGAGAACCTATGTTGTAGAATGATTGACTGTATCACACACTAGTTGGAGGACAATGGTGGTCAACTCCTAACGCGAAGAATGTATTTGTAAGTATTTATCATAGAATTAAATTTACTTTATTAATATACACTTCTATTTTATCATTTCTAACAAACTTCTTGTGTTTATTTTTATAGAATAGGTATAATAAATTGTAAAAAGAAAAATATGAGAAGAACAATTTTGGTGAACACTTAGCGTTTGATAAGAAAATTTGGAAGCAAGTTTTGAATGAAAGGAATGTAGGTAGTATGTTAAGAAAGTAAAACTTGAGTGGTCTTTATCTATAGTACTCAAAAGAGTCCACTGTTGATTACTCTATGACTTTTACTATGCATTTTAGATATTCAACTAAAGCTTCCACCTCACCCAATCGAGACTTCTTCTATTTCTAGTTGTCAGAGATGGCGATTAGATTAGAAAAATCAAGAATGAAATAAATACTTTGAAAGACCACTTGCATGATAATGTTTTATATAGATTTTCATATTTTATCTAAGTTTTGAAATTCTTGATATGTATTTGTCATGTTGAATTAAATCTTATAATATATTGGTTATTATTTGTAACATATTGTAAGTTTGTTTTTCATGACTAGAAGATATGAGGATAAACATGATGTTGATTTGTCGACTGATGAAGATGAACATTATGAGGAGTATACTTGCGATCATTCTATTCATAAATCTTTTTCAAAAAGTAAAGAAAAGCAAGTTGTTAAAAAAAAAGATGACTTATATTATAACTTGAAGTAGATGTTCTACTTTATATTTAATGTTGTATTTTATGGATATGTAAACCATTTCATGCAATATTAATTGATACTTTTTTTATGAAATATGTGTATGTGTAATGTATGACTTAGTATATTTGAAATTGCAATTGAATGTGATTTTAGTAAGTATATTCAGGTAATTTTAATTAATGATGCTACTATTTTTCTTTTCAATTGTCTAAAAATCATGAGGACATGACAAGGATTGTACCTTGCAGTGTCTTTGCCCAATTGGTAGTTATTCTTGCAGAATTAATGAGAACATGGTTAGGTAATGTTTTCGCAATGCCTTCATTATTTCTAGCCCAATGATCATATTTTCATAATTTTAGCAAAGACATGACAAGCACTTAACGAGGAAATAATGCTCATATGGTGAGGGCATATTTCCTTAGTATGTCTTTGCAAGAATAGTTGTATGCACATTGTGAGAAAATATTCTCACATATTCATTTTAGCGACAATCATTGTAACGAGGATAGGTTGTCCTTGTGATGTCTTTCGTGATTCTACATTTTTCTTGTAGTGGAAGGAATTAGATGAAATTAGAGGCTAGGGAATTGAGGAATTCTTCATAAATCAAGTGATTGGTTCTCATTTATTGGTCAAATTCCAATATTTTGACCAAAAAAAGTGATGGAAATGAGAGAAGTTGGTTTTCCTTCGAAAATTATTGGAATAGCAATTGCATCATTTTCTTTTAATTTTATTCATTTTAGGGAGGTAAGTTCACTCCAAATACTTCGGAGAACAAACCAAATTGTAGTAATTCAAAATTCTATCAATTAAACACTGAAATTTTTAATTCCAAGAGTAGAATCAAACATCAATATTTCAACTCCTATAATTAGAATTTTAATCGAGTTATTGTTATGTTGGTATCTTAAACTATACATAATTCTTACTTTACTATCCTTAACTTTAAAAGAGTTCAATTTGGTACTCTCAACTTCTATCGTTTCACAGTTTAGTATTTCTGTTAAGTTTTTATAGTCTTACATTAATTTTGGACGAAATTGAAATTCATTTTAGTGACGATCGTTGCAATGAGGATAGGTTGTCCTCGTGATGTTTTTGTGATTCTACATTTTTCTTGTAGCGGAAGGAATTAAATGAAATTGGAGGCTAGGGAATTAGTAGGAATTCTTCATAAATCAAGTGGTTGGTTCTCATTTGTTGGTCAAATTCCAATATTTTGATTGAAAAAGTGGTGGAAATGAGAGAAGTTGGTTTTTCTCCGAAAAATATTGGAATACCAATTCCATCATTTTCTTTTAATTTCATTCATTTTAGGGAAGTAAGTTCACTCCAAATACTTTGGGGAACAAATTGAATTCTAGTAATTCAAAATTCTATCAATTAAACACTGAAATGTTTAATTCCAAGAATAGTATCAAACGTCAACATATAAACTCCTATATTTAGAATTTTAATTGAGTTATTGTTATGTTGGTACCCTAAACTATATATAATTCTTACTTTACTACCTTTAACTTTAAAAGGATTCAATTTGGTATTTTCAACTTCTATCATTTCATAATTTAATATTTCTATTAAGTTTTTATAGTTCTACAATAATTTTAAATGAAATTGTCTCTCTTCCCTTCTCCTTCTTCTTCTTCTTTTTCTTCTTCTTCTTCCACTTACCAACACTACCACCTCCACCCAAGAACCACCACCCTTTCCTTCTCCAACACTGCCACCTCCACCCTATGGTTCGTTCAACCACCACAGCACCACCCAGACCCCATCCTTTTCACCATATCCAAATCCATCCAAGACTCCACCATCACCACCACCTTCTCCCCCTCCCCCTCATTTGGAAAACTTCTCCCAACCCTCACCTAATCTCACCTCTCCTCCCTCCTTTCTGCAAACATCCTCTCCCTCCCACCCCTTGCCCTTCTCTCTTTCTTCCAATGGCTCTCCTCGACCTTCCACTGCCACCCCACCCTCCAGTCCTACCTCTCCATGGTCCACTTCCTCTGTCACCATTGCTTGCCGTCCAATGTCATCCCCCTCCATTGCCTCCTTGTCTCCTGCAAGGGTAGGGACTCTTTCCTCTCCCTTGTCTCTGCCATCATTGATCCTGTTAGACCAGACTTGCCCCATTTTGCTATGTTCAATCTCCTAACTGGTGCCTATGTGGATGTAGGGTTCGTGCATGATGCTTTTCCAATGTGTTCGGATGTCGCAGAGGCAAGGGCTCAGATTCCCATTTCACTTGTGCTTGTGCTTGTTTGATCATTTCATAAAGTCGAGATCCACAACAGCTGCATTGGAGTTCTATTTGAAAATCTTGAGCTACGGGTTCCTGTTAAATGTGTATGCCTTGAATATGTTGATGCATTTGTTCTGCAAGGAGGGTAACCTCAGGGACATGATTGTCACTAGACACTCTCTCCTCACTGCGAGCAGAAATGAGAAAATGAGGAAGAAAGATAGGATTTATTTAGAAAGGGTATAACTAAGAAAAAGTGAAAGTACTTAATAACATTAGTATTTAAATTTACTATCGAGACAAAATGAAAGTACCAAATTGAACTTTTTTAAAGTTGAGGATAGTAAAGTGAGGATCAGACATAATTTATTGTACCAACATGACAAGAGCTCATTTTAATTCCAAGAACTTCAACACTACTTGGAATTGCAATTGCTACAAATCAAACAGAGCCTTAGAATAAAATTTCCATGTTAACCTACACACATCATCGAGCAACTTTGAATAATTTGCAACCATCATTAAAATCCAAAGCAATACTTAAAGTAAGGAGTATGCAATTTAAAATTTATATAGGATGGATGATTTACATTATCCCCCACTTTTGTTCTTTAGTAATACATATTTCTACTAGATTTTTTCTAGCAGTTGTATTTCCAAACTTTAGTATGGCCTCAAGCCTAAAAAGATGGTTAATTAGAATGTAATTATTCTTGTATTTTGTGGATTAATACCTTCACATCGGTAATCACTTATGTTGATGATGCCACGAGAATTAATTGGGCGACCACAAAAATGGACATTTACTTTTATAGAGTGGACATCCATTTTTGAACAGAATGATGTCTATTTTTTGGATAGAATACACGGTTCCAAAAACAGATACCATTCTTCTACTCTTGTGTAATAGACATTTATTTTTAGATAGTATGCATTATCCATAAAGGTGGATGTTCGTTTCTTTAATACAGTCGTCTATTTTTTAATTATCACATATTTATATACATAAAATATATTATAAAATAATTATTTTAACTTAAAAATTAATATTCATAATTAAAATTTCAACTTCTTATTTAGAGCCTCCTTTATGCCTAAATCGAATTAGGTCAAAAATAAGTTGTAAAAAAGGACTTGAGTTGAGCCAAAATTGGGCCATGTCGAGTAATGGCTCATGGCAGAATAACCCCAGTAGCCCTTTTGAGTTCGGGTTAGACTAGCTTGAGTAGTATTTTAAATCAAGTTGGGTAGACTAAGAGTGACTCGACTCTATTTCCAAGTCTCTAGTCAAAAATTTCCTTTTATTTTTAAAATTTTAAAATAAGTTTCATTAATCTTCCATTTGAAAATAGCTTGAGTACTATTTTCTTTTTTTTCTCTTCTTACATTTGTTTATGTTTCAAAAAACATACAAGTCCATTATTGTAAAGTCCAAAAAATTATCTATATAATAATAATATTATGAAATATTAATGATTTCTCTAAATTATACAAAATAGTATTGTGTAGAATGTTACTATTTTCCTTTTTGCATCACATCTCAATTTTATTATGATATTAAGGTCTTTTAATTTATTTTTTCAAATTATTAGATTTTGTTTTTTTTTCCAACGCATCACGTAGGTTTCCACTAGTTATTAACTATTGCCCTTGGAATATTGTTATGTATTGCTTGGATTAAAAGAAGTACGACAAACGAAAGCCTATCTTTCTACAAAAACTCTTATGCTTTTCAATGGAAGAAGGGATTGGATTACTTTTTTACTTTTTTTCATCTTTGGACCATATCATGGTTGGAGCCCCTGGCTGTCCGGTACATATTTTGGAAACAACAACGTCCACCAGTTAGTACATCAATTGTCATGGCTTGACTAACATTTCCTACCTACAACCACATTTACTGAATCATCGTTTTCTTTTCCTATTGTGATGTAAGCTTGGCTTAATCTTCAACTTCTTTGGTATTATTATTCAGCTTCTTGTGGTTCAGTATCTTGTCTCAGATTAGTAGTTGTGGTTGAATCATTCATGTACTTTTCTTGAACTTTAATTTCCTTTCCTTGTATCTTGACATTCTTGCCCTGTATTTTAATTAGATTGCTATCAATGAAACATGAGCATATACCCCCATCAAAAAGAAAACTTTGTCAACACAAACAACATTAATTCGGCAAGTTTTTCCCATTCACTTGATGAAACAAGATCCAAACAAAGGACCAGGAGTAGATGGAGAAATGCCAACATTGGTTTGACATGTTTATTCTAATCACTTGATAAATGTTAAGATGTGTACATACAAGTAAAATTAGTAGATGAATAAAAATAAGAAAATAAATAATTTCAAATACAAAAAAAATTTATGTGATTGGACAATATATATATATATTTTTTTAAAAAAGTTTTGCACTAATTGGAATTCAAACCCTTATCCTCCTAATTGGAGTAATAATCACATACCAAATGAGTTATGTTTTGCTCAATAAAGTAATTCGTCGATAACTTACAAGAGAGAAAGGAAATCTTCCAAGAAAAGAAACAAACATTAGAAATCTAATACTTTCAAAAAAGATGATGACATTACAATATCCACGTTAGTCTCTAATATCTTATTCAAGTTTATTTACCTTAATACATATGCCTCCTATACATAGGAGAACTTGAAACTCAAGACATACTAAATAATATATCACCTGAATCGAAATAAAATATTAGGTGGAGAGACAGAAATTAACACACATATACATGAACAGTATAACCAGCAGCAATCAACATGGGCTTCAATCAAGGGCTACGATTCCTGTTGTTAATGGCATAATAAGTACGAGCTAATGGACCTGCTTTTGAACCACCCCTTCTATCGCCAAACAACCCAGGGCCGAACGCACCACCGAGACTCCTGCCATGGCCGGCGCCGGCACCTGCATAGCCGGTTCTGCAATTGCATGGCACATAGTGATAAGTAGATGGAAGTGGGCAATGACTAGCACTTTGCTGGAAAGCCCAACACTCCTCGTGCGGTCTCTGCATGGGAATATTAGGGATGCAATTCTGTTTCAAGTCCAAAATGCCTCTCTTCAACAAGTGCCTACATGTTGGGCCAAGTCCTGTGAAATAGTTCCCTGACAGAGAAAAATTCTCTAAGCTGCTTAACTGACACACTAGCTCCGGAACTTCGCCGTAGAGGAGGTTGTTGGCGAGGTTGAGTTGCTCGATTTTCGCGAGGCAGCCGAAGGAGTACGGAATCGGCCCGGTGATGAAGTTGTCGCCGGCATCGAAGACGGTGGCTTTGTTGAGGAACCCGATCTCGTAGGGGAGGCAGCCGGAGAGGTGGTTGTTAAGGAAGAGGACTTCGACGAGAGTGGCCGAGGCGTTGCCGATGGTGTGGGGGATGGAACCTGTGAAGACGTTGTTGGCAAGGGTTAGGTACTTGGCAGTGGTGGTGCCGAGGTTGGAAGGGAGGGGTTGGTTGAAGAGGTTGTTGTTGAGGAAGAGGACGGCGAGGGTCTCGGTGAAGATAGAGGCCGGAACGGAGCCGGCGAAGAAGTTGTAACGGAGGTCGAGGAAGAGGAGCTGGGAGAGGCCTAGGACGTCGTTGGGGAATGGGCCGGTGAATCGGTTGTTACTGAAGTCGAGTTCGTAGAGGTACTTGAGCTTGCTGACGTCCGGGACAGTGCCTAACAAAATACGAAAAATCAACATTAATTGGCATTTACAACTTTTTATGAAATGAAAATAACATGTGGTACTTGTATCTTAACATAATCATAGACAAAACAAGGTTGTGCAACACTTATATTGATAACCCACAATCCCAAATTAACACTCTCCTTGTTTCCTTTTTAAAAAAGAGCTTAGGGCCCGTGTATAGATCCACAAGAAAATGCACGAACAGAACAAGCAATGCCTCATCATAAGAAAATGGTTCTCTAAAACTTGACTCTAACATACCATATTTGAACAATGACGAAACCTTCAAACAATAAACCGAAGCACTTAAGTAAGGGGAGAGGGTCAATCAAGAATACCACAACAACCAATTTGAAACTTATAACTCGCAACAAAGAACTTGATCATACCAGTGAAGTTGTTGGAGTTGATGTGAAAGATGGCAAGGTCGGGAAGCTTATCCAGCAATCCGGTGACCGTCGGGGCACATAACCCGAACTCATTGAAGTCAACGGAAGCAACGGTGAGTTCCGAGGTGTTGTCGGGAAGGTTGTCGCAGTAGATACCCTGGTAATTCGGTTTCTGGCAGATGGAGACGCCGGACCAGGTGGAAGTGACATTCTGAGGATCACAGGTGATCGTTGTCTTGAACTGTTGGATCACTACGTAGGCTGAGTACAGCCTGAGGTTTGGGAAATCCGACGGCTGCGGTCCCTGCGGTTTCGGTGTCGGTGCTGGTGGTGGATGTGCCGCCGGCTGGGAAGGCCCGCAGCCGCAGCCTGAATAAGGTTGTCGTTGATATTGGCTGGAACTTCTGTAGCAGCTACTGTAGCAACTTTTGGTTCCAATTCCTTCGGCGAGATCCACCTCCAGTGCTTCTTTTCTGTTGTGGCTGTTGCTATTAATGGTGTGCGATGCAGTTGTGCTGGTGCAGGTGATGACGATGGGGAGAAAGAAGAAGGATAAGAGGAAGAAGGGTTTGGGTGAGAGTTGATGCACATCCCCCATGCTTGTTTTTGTTTGCTCCTTCCAGCCACCAGCTTGCAGTGAGTGAGCAGATATACCGCCACAAATGTTATTGTTACCGATTTATATATTCAAACACTAGCTTTTTATTTGGCATGAGTTATGAGTTATGTGTCTACTACTCCAAGAAATAGCTTACTTTCCTAAATTTACACCTTATGTTGAAATTCACTCAATCTTCGACCTTGGAAGGAACAATGGAGGTCTAATCTAATATATACTGAAGAGTGGATGCGGGTGTGCAATTGCCAACCTGCAAATTTTAAGAATTCATGTATACAAAATATTTTCCAATTTAAAAAGATTTAGTACAGAAATGCATACTGGCCCAGTGGGCCGAGACGGCAGTGGAAACCTTTTTACGGGACCGAACTCTTCCTCTTTAAGTGCTCACAATGGGACCATTGTTCCCATTAAGATGGTCTCAGTATGGCCTTTGGTGGTGCATCCATTAGTCGTCGAAAGGTAATATGAAACTAATCATTATTTGATGGCCACCAACGCTAGAGCACTCACAGCAAGTGGTGGAGCAGCACTAGTGCACCACTACCTATTTCATGGATGAATAACGCAGTTCATGCATGCTCCGGCTACAATGGACATGTTGCAGGTTGGTAATATATATTATAAAGTATAAGCATGATATTTGCTGATATACCAGCAATGTCAGCAAAGAGTAATGTCTTCTGATCCCGGCGTGCACTTATAGGTAGTTACACCAGCCAATCGAGATTCTGTCGTGACATGATGAGTTTTTAATGGGCAAGTGTCTCACTTGATAACAATTTAATGGACAATGATAAGTTTCTGCTTGTCGGCACTTAATGTTTGTAATTGTCTATTTTTTTTTTTTTTTTTTGAAATCAGTAGATATATATTTTTTCTTTCTGTGATCCGTGAGATTCGAACTTAAGAGAGAAGTGTGAGTTCCACTCTCCTTAATCAACTACACCATGGTAGTTTAATGTTTGTAATGGTCAAGAAGTGGTCATTTTCAAAGTATAGAAAATTAAATTTGAAATCAATGTTATCGAAATCGGATTGGAGCACGAACCATATTTTGTTACCAGTCTGGTTCAATTCATCAGTTCTATGTTCTCTCAGACTCTCCAGTGACATCAGCATGATGTCATAGATACTTATTATTAAATAAAAATATACATTTGTAATATGTTTAATGGCATAACTATCAGCAAGTCCGAAGTTAAAAAGACTTCTCTTTGTGTTGGGCATACATTATGAGTTCAGCCCAGGTGTCCAGTTAAAATAAAAAAGCCATGTCACTTTACCCGTCACTCACCCCTCAATAATATCAACATCGATCTTCTCCCCCTTCTTCTTCTGCCTCCACCTCCTTAATATCTCTTCTCTAATGGGTTCGGGTCTTGTGGGATTAGGATGAGTTTTTTACACAACAAAACTGAAATGACAAAGACGAACCGTTTATAATCCCTCATTCAAGTACTTGAGTAAATAAATTGGTGATACTGGTGCAAGTCGACATCGTTTGTGGATGCTCCAATACATTGTAAAGGAGAGTTGAAATATTGGTATTACATTACTCATGACAAACAAATAATCTATGCCTATGTATCATATGATTTATCACTAGTACACCTATTATTTACGTACTTGAACAATTTCTTCTTCAGGCGCATCATATTTAGTTTTGCCAGATCATGCTTCATCTCCATCTCGATTAAAATCTTCTTTATATGTAGTTCAGTAGATATATTTTCTTATAATTTTAGGAAAATTATTGTCGAGCAAGAAAGTAAATCTACATTTAGTGTTGCCAGATCATGTTATCGTTGAAGAGACGGTGATTGACGAGCAAGAAGAATTGTCGAGGCTTCAGTTTCCTTAGTAGAAGAGACAACCAATGGTGGCGAAATAGAAGCTAGATGCTGTTGCATCGAGTCCTGAACAGCCACTGCTGCAACAGATCCATTAGTTGAGAGAAAGTACCATCAACATCTATTTCACAAATTCTGGAGGAGGTGGTTCCGTAATGATTGCATATATATTGATGTTCACTAGGGCATGGATATGAAACCGCATGGAAGGCATTGAAGTTTGATGCAGCAGCCAACCTGATGCTCTTAAGTATTTGGGTCCAACTCATCGAAAACTAAGCGATAGTGACTCTTCTAGATTTGCAAAAGAATGCATGCTGCTGTAGCAAATAGGTAATAATCTTTTTTTCCCAATTGAGTAAGGCCGTCGAAGCCAACCATGCATCCGCTAATTTATGGTTTGCAGGCCTTTGACTGCAAATTGATAAATTCCACACTTTCTTGGCAAAAGTGCACCGAAAGAAAGGGTGAGATTCATCCTCTTCAGATTCATTGCACATTGGACACATAGTGTCACACATGCAGTCCACACCGTCGGCGAGGTTCGTGCGTAAGGGACGCGCACACGATGGAACCTGGGGCACAATCATCTCAGTCAAGGCATGGAGGGTCGATACATAACTTTGGTGACCGAGTGGGACTCGTGCGCAACTCAGAGACAGGTAGCGCATTGATTGCACAGGGGCACACGCAATCAAGTAAGAACGCGTTACATTCAAACACAGTTGGTGCATTGACAAGCGCAATAATGGGGCCAGCCAGGCGTGTGATGTATCAAGGCGTTACGAGACGTTGCGCACTTACGCGCATTAACGTACGAACACGTCATTGGCATTATGAGTGTCGCAGTTAATGTCAAGGGACGTTGCGCAGATAACAACTGGGGCTTTAATGCGAAGATTAAAGCCGTGTCATAACGTGCACGTGATGTTGGAACTTTACAACTCAAGGCACGTAATGGTGCACGAGTGAAGCTTCAATGTGCATGCATCAAAGACTAGCCGTTACACATTAAAGGGGGACTTTAATGTCACGCGGTGGTCTTTATTACCGAGCTGTTACGAGGTAAGGGCTCGGAGGGTCTGTACATGTATAAATAGACATGTAAGGGTGGAAGGCAACAAGGTCAAAGTACGTTGCTTCCTACCTTCCCAACTTTGTAAAGGAGTTCTATTTATTAATAGATAACAGAACATTCCCATATCCATGCTTTATTGTGCTAGCATCCGTCCAACCGTGCAAGTGATCGGGGGCCTTATCACTTGTGCACTACCTAAGCTGGGTGAATAGACGTAAGTAGGCTAAGCTGAGAGTAAGAGTGCGAGACATCTCGGTGCCGCACGCCCTGTTTCTCTGGATACCGAGAAAAAGAGCGTGACACATAGGACTTGCAATAATATTTCGATTATACAATGCTAATTTCAGAGCTCTATTATAAATCCTCCAAAGAAAAGAAACGATTTATGGGTGAATCTTGTTTTTCCCAAGTTGGTGAAATATTGGAGAATAAATTTGAGATCCACATTCCAAGATCTACTATTAGGAAGAATAAGACCACCCACAAACAAAGGCGTAGGATCAAGATACACTTTTAGGGAAAATTGGAAAAGAAAGATCAAATAACCAAGTATCACGCCAAATATTAATCTTTTGACCATTTTCATGTCTCGCCAAACACCTCCATAACTCAGAATCAGAGGTATTTAGTGGACAAAAGCCTAACCCAAACATAATCATGTTCAATGAGAAAATGCCAAGTGAGTTTAAAAATTATAGAAGAATTGGCAATATCTATTTTCCTTATCCCCACATCACCTTTGGTAATAGGCCTTTGAAAGTTTTCCAAGCATATTGGCCTTTGGATTGCTTCCATTAGGGAACAAAGGAAGATTAGACTTAAGTCGGTGGAAGCACAAATCACTCATATTGATTCACTACTAGAATCCTGCAATAATTCAACAATTTTTCGAGGGAAATTGAAGGAACTTAAGGATGAACATCATCTTCTACTATAAGAACAGGAAGCTTATTGGAAACAAAAATCCAGAATCCAATGGCTTAAAGAAGGAGATCTCAATACAAAATTCTTCCACAAAATAGTAAAATATAGAAGAAGAGTGAATGTTGTCTTCTCTTTTATTATTAATGGCATTCAGGAATTTTCCCCCTCTTTAATTTGCAAAGAAATAGAAAATCACTTTATCAAACAATTCAATAAGGAAAAGAGAACAATACCCTCTTTTGACTGGGACATTCTAGTGCCAATCAAAATTACTAATCTAAATATCTTGGAAATCCCCTTTTCCATGGAAGAAATTCAACTGAGTGTTAAATCATTGCTTGGGGAAAAAGCCTCTGGACCTGATGGCTTCCCATTGTGCTTCTTTCAGCACTTCTGGGACATCATGAAAAATGATATAGCAGAAATCTTTAATGAATTTCATTCTTCCAATGATATAGAATACCTGGTTCACATTAATCAGACTTTCATTTCCCTTATCCCTAAAAAAGAAGGTGCCAAGGAGATAAAAGATTTTAGGCCCATCAGTCTGGTAAACAGTCTTTATAAAATTATATCAAAGACTTTAGCTGCAAGGCTCACTCCTATTATCAACAATATTATTGATAATTCTCAATGTGCTTTTGTTACTGGGAGGTACATTGGTGATTGTTTCCTAGTTGCTCAGGAAACCTTGCATTACATGAAAATAAATGCTATACCGGGCCTCATTCTGAAACTAGATTTTGAAAAGGCAATTGACAATGTCAATTGGGACTTTCTAATGGAAGCACTTAAAGACTTAGGTTGTGGAAACAAATGGAATACTTGGATTAAAATGTGTAATACATATGCTAAGTTCTCTGTCTTAGTGAATGGCTCCCCTAAGGGGTACTTCCAAGTTTCTAACGGACTAAGACAAGGTGACCCACTCTCCCCATTTCTCTTTATTGTAATAACACATGTGTTGAACAGGATGCTATCATTAGCAATTGATAATAATCTAATATCAGGAATCCAATTACCCAATGGTGGTCCTAATATTTTGAATATTCAATATGTAGATGACACCATACTTTTTTTGTCTGCAAAAGAGGATAATCTAATAAACATCAAGAGAATTCTCTGTTGTTTTCAAACTTGTTCAGGTTTGAAAATCAATTTTCATAAATCATCAATTACTGGTATAGGAGTTTCTGAGGGCTTTGTGAAGAGAGCCTCTCAAATCCTGGGATGTAGCATTGAGAATCTCCCTATTAAATACCTGGGTTTACCTTTACATTACAGAAAACCAACTTACCAACACTGGTCCCCGATAATAGGAAAAATTACAAAAAAACTATCACAATGGAAGGCTAAATATCTGTCTTTAGGAGGGCGGCTTACATTGGTTAATGCTGTATTATCCGCCATTCCTACCTATTTCCTTTCTGTCCTACATATGCCTGTAAAGGTAGAGAAGACTATTGATAAAGTCAGAAGAAGATTCCTTTGGAACTCCTTATCCTCTACTTCTGTTCGCCATTTAGTTAAATGGTCAACACTATGTAGATTAAAAGAACAAAAAGGTTCAGGTATCATCAACTTAAAAAAATTTAGTTTGACGTTGAAATGTAAATTACTTTGGCAACTCCTTTCTAACTCATTCTCAATGAAATGGAAAGATGTAGTTAGAGCCAAATATTTTGTTAGGAACGGACCAGGTACTATACTAAATAATTCAAATGGCAGATCCTCGCTTCTATGGTTAGAGCTAAAAAATTGTTTTGACATTATAAATGGATTTACTGAATTTCATGTCAATAATGGCAGAAATACTATCTTCTGGGAAAATCGATGGTGGAAGGATGAAAAATTAAAAGATAGCCTACCTGATATATACCATATGTCAAAATTCAAGCAAGCTACTGTCACTAAAATATTAGAGATATTATCAGTAGATCCTGATAGACTATTCTTAAATCCCTTAGCTCCTGATGTTACTGGATATTTACATGCTCAAATAGATATCTTATTAGAAATATTCAACACCACAAGAATAACAGTAGAGGAAGATTTACTATTATGGAAACCCACCAATAAAGAATTCACTGTTAAATCCTGTTATGATATGTTAAATGATGGTGGACATAGATTTAAATACATGCATGAAATCTGGGATTATTGGGTGCCTCTTAAAATTAAACTCTTCGCATGGTTAGTTCTTTCTAATAAAATTCTAACTAAGGATAATTTACTGAAGAGAGGCTGGATTGGCACAGAATGTTGCTCTTTTTGCAATAATAGTAGTGAATCTGTCATACATCTTTTTCTGTTTTGTCCATTTACACAAAAAATTTGGAAGGCTTTTACTAATGAATGTACTTATCCTGCTATATTTTCAATTGTGGATTTATTTGTATTCCCTCTTGTGCTACATTTTGAAACATCTTTAAAAGGAACTCTCACTTTTATTCAAATTTTTATATGGTCCATTTGGAAGGAAAGAAACAATAGAACATTCAGGGGCACTCTCAAAAACCCCAGTATAATAATAAATGGTATCATTTCCATGTTTCACTGTTTGGTAGAATCTTTGGGTACAGACTTTGAAAGAAACGATATTCTGCAATCTTTATCCTCATTCCAGCAGAAGAGGGAGTTGGAGCAAACACCAATGGCTCCTGATATCCCACAAGAATCGGACTACAATGCCTCAACACCCGTCTTTATGGAGGACAATCCTCCGATTTGATTAACAGTTTGTTAATCGTGATATACAGCAGTGAACTTTGAGTTTTATTTTGAACTATCTCTGTGGCATTCCGTTGGAAATTTTGGTTGTGTAATATTGACTTTGATAATCTGTGTAATACTGTTCTTTTATTTAAATAATATACTACTACCGTTAACCAAAAAAAAAAGAGTTTTCCAACCACAAAGGTAGCAATGTCTAGACTGAGACTCATATCCCCACTAGGAGTCCTATTGAATTTGATCATAGATTTGCAAAAGCCTTTAGGAATTTGATTAGTGGATACAGTAAAGATAAGTATAGAGGCTAAGGTAGAATTAATCAAAACATACCTACCAACATGAGACAACATCTTAGCTCTCCAGCTTTTTAACTTATTGCTCAACTTGTTAATGATGTATTTTTTTCATTTCCTTTTGTGCAGTTCCTTGAAAATTAAAGACAATTTACAAGAGACAAGTCAATAGAAGCCATAATAGGAACAAAAAAAATTTCTTTCATTCTTATTTTAGTGATTCTAGGACAATTCTTGCTATAATGAATAGATGATTTCTGATAATTTATGACTTTACCCGACATTGATAAAAAGCCATGCAAAATATTTTTCAGTTTCCTAACATTACTTATAGAAGCTTCACAAAAAAGAAGCATATCATATACAAAAAATAGGTGAGAAATACAAGGGCTACGAGCATAAATACGAATCCCATGGATGTCCTTACAACTATTAGCAAGAATAATCATGAGAGAGAGAATTTCCATTCCCAAAGTAAGGAGAAAAGGAGACAAGGGGCAACCTTGTCCAAAATTCCCCATAGGAGATCCTTTAAGAAGAATAAAAAACAATGAAGAGGTTATGCAATCAATAATCATGTTGGTAGACTACTCAGGAAAACCAAATCCCGACAAAACTTCATTGAGAAAAGACCATTCAATCTTCAAAGCCTTAGACATGTTAAGGTTAAGTGCAAAAAAAGCTTTCTTACCAATGGTATTCTTCAAAAAATGAAAATTTTCATTAACAATGACAATGTTATCAGAATTTTGACGTTCCTACAAAAAAGCACCTTGTTCCCAACCAATATGATTAGGAAGAAGTGTTTGTAAATGAGAGGCCAATAATTTAGTCACAATTTTACAGACAACATTAGTAAGACTGATAGAACGCTAATCTCCACGAACTTCACATAATTTCCTTTTTGGGATCAAAGCATTGTTGGTTTGATTAACAGGAGAAATGATTTTAGGAACTTGGAAAAAAAACCAAAACAAATTTAATGACATCCTGCTTCACCACATCCCATGCATTTCGATAAACAATAGCTGGAAAACCATCAGGCACAGGCCCATTGGGTTTCATAGAAAAAAAGAGTCATTTTAATCTCATCCTCCTTAGGTCTCAGTATAAATAGGGGAGATGCCAGGCCGTCAACTTCGGCCATCAGGCCCAAAATCTCTTAATGAATATGAATTGACCATGAGCTGTAAAGCACAGAAGTAAAATAATTAGTATATCATTGTTGAATCTCATGAACATCATTAGTAACAACCGCATTTCTCTTAATCGAATAAATATTTTTTTTGTGTCTTCGATTGGTTGCCGAAATCTAAAATCCCCCTCACTAATCCATCTTAATTTAGCACGTTGAGCCTAATAGCTTTCTTCCAAAGTCAAAAGATGATACAAACGATTACGTAAAGTCTTCTCCAGCAAGATGGAATCATTAGTAGGGGAAAGGTATTGAATTTGTTAAAATTCGCCTTAACTGAGAGAAGTTTGTTAAGAGACAAACTAGGAATAAAGTTCACAGGTCCGAGCTAGTGTTCCTCATTAGTTACTTGCCAAACATACACAATTTGCTTATGATTTCCGTAGAATGATAATGAATATATCAACAGGAGATTTTTCACCTGTGGTTTGAGCGCAACTGCGCTCTTGGACTGCAGGTGAATTCAAACAAAAAAAGAAAAGAAAAGAGACGGACCACATGTATGTCAGATCAACTTGCATAAATCTTCTAGGTAGTAGTTTCTCATAGTTAAGTGTATGAGTGTAATTTATATCAATTATCGTTTACAAAAAAAAAATCCTCCAGTATCAACATACCACAACAATGTGACATCCAACGGAAAAGTAGGAATAACGACAAACGTCATGTGAAATTGGACAACACCGAATGTGAATTGCGTCATCTTACCTTGATTACTGTTGGTTAAAATCTAATAAATTATAAATTAATATAAAATTAATATAAAATTAATTAAAATATTATAAATTATTTTATAATTATATTTATTAAAAGCGTTCTATTTGATTTTGGATTGAGTTTATTAATATCTTAAGTGGTGTGGGTTGATTATGTAGAGACCATTTGGTATATTTTTATTTGTTGATTGGTCGATTAGAAATATATAAAAATAGATATTCTATAAAATTCTCCGACTCAACAGTAGGACGGATCACAAAAACAGATTCCTCGGCATTACCGAGGAAGGAACGATACAAATGGTAGGGAAAAGGAGAAGATACATCATGAATTAAAGCAGTTGGGCAGATAAGGGAAGAAACTGACCCAGAAGGAACAGAAGAGAAAGAAGCAGAAGAAACAAAATTAACTCCCGAGGAACCTGGTGCTCCCGGAGGCGGATGTTGTGGAAAGGGCTGACTAAGTATGCTGGGGTGTGCTGCTTGTGCTTGCCGTGCTGGGTGTACTACTGGGGGATGTGCTGGGGCGGCTGCTTGGGTATTAATCGTAATGACCTTCTGGTCAATCAAATCCTGGACAGCGTCCCTGAGTGTGAAACAATTGTCCGTCGTGTGGCCAGCCACCCGATGGAAATTGCAGAACGCATTGGCATTGTACCAGGCTGGCAGCGGATTAGGCAGAGGGCGTACCTCCGACAACCTCAGCAAGGATGTGACTTTAGGGAATACCATGCTCAACGGCTCCACTAAAGGGGTATAGTGGCGTTGGTCACGGCGTTGTCGCTTCGGCTGTGGATGTGCCAACGGTGGGCGCGTCCTAGCCAGTGGGTTAGGATATACTGGTGTGGCAGTGGGGGTAATATGC
>JAMKQA010009738.1:0-25469 GCA_024699735.1 Posidonia australis | reverse complement strand
GTTGGCATATTCGTTTGCAAGAGTAACAGCCCGGAAGGTGGAAGGTCAGCAGCCAGAGCTGGGCGCCAGGTTGGTGCGCCACCTTGGTGCGCCACCTTGGTGCACCAGCCCTGCTCACAAATGTCTGATTTGGGGCTCTGGCTGGTGGGTTTGGGGCTCGGTTTAAGGGTTGATCGCATCCAAAGCAACATAAGATACTCATCTTCGGGTTACCTCAAAATCGGGGTGTCTACAGAGGCATACCAGCCAGAGGCAAGTTACAACCTCAATCAAAGGCCTTCATCGAGTTGCTTCAAGTCCTTCTGCCTTCCAAATACAATATAGGATGGCATGTGGGTATACATATTTCCAGTCACTTGATGAAAATATCACTTGCTTCGACTAGTGATGGTCTTAAGTACCCTAGTGGTTCAAGGAACATCTGTAGTTACAGTCTAGCTTCCAAGACCTCATACCCTCAAGTGATGTCCAACCAGTCCAATACCAATGGCATGTCAGCTGCTCTTTGGTCAAAAGTCACATACAAAGCATCAGCTAAAGTGTAATTGAACTAGAATCTTCGACCAGGGGGATGTCAACTGTTCTTTGGTCAAAGGTCATGTATCAGGCGTCTAACAAAATGTCAACTTACCATGTAACTGAGCCAGAGCCTTCCACTAGAGGCATGTAAGCTGCTTTGTGGAAAGAGGGACTGTGTTGAAAACGCTTGGTACAAATTATCTTCCAAATGATGGTCAGTGAAACTTCTTATAGAGAAGTGACATTTATCACATAATGGCTCCTACTGAATGACAACTGTAGGAGGGCACGGCGCTGTTTCAACGGACATCCCCCACAGTGGCGACAATTTAGGGTGCACTGATACTTGAATAAGATCCTCTTAGCAGATCCTTTTGGCTAAACAGCAGGTCAGGCCTTCTCGCTTTGAATTCCGATCCTGATGGACGGATTCAAGGCCTCCATTTTCCATCTCATTTATCTAGGCTACCGCCCGGAGTCTAGATGGTCCCATCCACTGTTTGATCCGTTACGACGAATCTCGGTGCCACCTCCCTCGCCTTTGAATTTCGATCATGATGGACGGATTCAAGGCCCCCCTTTTCCATCTCATTTTTCCAGACTACTGCCGAGAGACTAGATGGTCTCATCCGTGGTTCGATCCGTCAAGACAAATCTCGGTGCCACCTCCCTCGCCTTTGAATTCCGATCCTGATGGACGGATTCAAGGCCTCCCTTTTCCATCTCATTTTTCTAGACTAGCACTCGGAGTCTAGATGGTCCCATCTACGGTTCGATCCGTTAGGACGAATCTCGGTGCCACCTTTCTCGCCTTTGAATTCCGATCCTAATGGACGGATTCAAGGCCTCCCTTTTCCATCTCATTTTTCTAGACTACCGCCCGAAGTCTAGATGGTCCCATCTGCAGTTCGATCCGTCAGGACGAATCTAAGTGCCACCTCCCTCTCACCTTTGAATTCCGATCCTGATGGATGGATTCAAGGCCTCCCTTTTCCATTTCTTTTTTCTAGACTACTGCCCGGAGTCTAGATGGTCCCATCCGCGGTTTGATCCGTCAAGATGAATCTCGGTGCCACCTCTCTCGCCATTGAATTCCGATCCTGATGGACGGATTCAAGGCCTCCCTTTTCCATCTCATTTTTTTTAGACTGCCGCCTCGAGTCTAGATGGTGCCATCCGCGGTTTGATCCGTCTGGACAAATCTCGGTGCCACTCCTCTCGCCTTTGAATTCTAATCCTAATGGACAAATTCAAGGCCTCCCTTTTCCATCTCTTTTTTCTAGACTACCGCCTAGAGTCCAGATGGTCCCATCTACGGTTCGATCCGTCCGGATGAACCTCAGTGCCCCCCACTTTTTGTTTTGAGTTCCACTTCGAATGGACGGAATCAAAGCATACTGTCATCCTCCTTCCTTTGGGCTGGTATTCCGAACTACCCAGGCAATCCTTGTGATGCTCAATGGATTTCACCATTCTCCTTGTTCCTTCCCTCCTCTTGGGCTGATAGCTTGAACTACCCGGATGACCTCCGTGACCAGTCACTTCTTGGTCAGTAAGCACCGTGAGTCTAGTCCGGTGCATTTCTCGGCAAGTGTGATAACCAGTCATGTCTTTTAGGAGCTGATTGGTCGTCAACTTGTCAACATTTGTCATTTGTATTGGTTTCACTGATGTTGGCATCGATTATGGCGCGCAGGGAGATATGACAAGACATTTGGTGCATTCACCGATTGGTAAATGGTTGCCATTAAATAACTCTTTCTTGTAGCTTCGGATAGGGTATCTTCGTCAACTCCGAGCGATAATCTCCACCACCTGATCACTCTTCCGTGTAAGAAGGGGAGGGGTGTCTTTATCAACCCAAAGCATCAGTCTCAGTTCCATTCGTCCTCCGACCTCGCTCAGGGAGGGGCATCTGTAGACACCCTAATAAGCTAGCAAATGGACAAAAACCTAAAAATCAAACAAAACTCAAACAAAACCCTAAAAAATCATTAAAACCTTAGAAACATTAAGAAAACCCTAAAAAACCAAACAAAACCATAAAAACCTTAGAAAACCCTAAAAATCCTAAAAACCCTAGAAAAACCCTAAAAACTAAACAAAACCATAAAACCCTAAAAAATCATAAAAAAATCAAATAAAACCCTAAAAACCTAACAAAATCCTAGAAAAACCCTAAAAAAAACCAAAAAAACCATAAAATCCTAAAAAATCCTTAAAACCCAAGAAAAACTCTAAAAAACTAAACAAAACCATAAAACCCTAAAAAATCATAAAAAAATCAAACAAAACCCTAAAAAACCTAATAAAACCCAAGAAAACCCTAAAAACCAAACAAAACCCTAAGAACCCAAGAAAAGCCTTAAAAAACTAAACAAAACCATTAAACCCTAAAACCTAGGTTAAACCCTAATCCAAACCTTAAACCCTAAGATTATACCTAAACTAAATTCAAAACCCTAAGTCAAACCCAAAACCATAAGTCAAACCCAAAACCTTAAGTCAAACCCCAATCCATAAGTAAAACCCTAAACCATAAGTAAAACCCTCAACCATAAGTCAAACTCCAACAACCATAACCACTTCCCACTTCACTCCAACAACCTTAACCACTTCCCACTTCACTCCAACCACCTTAACCACTTCCCACTTCACTCCAACCAACTTAACCACTTCCCACTCCACTCCAACCACCTTAACCACTTCCCACTTCACTCCAACAACCTTAACTACCACCCACTCTAACCATAAAAACCAACCAAGCCATTTGGAAGCTTATAAATAGCCCCATTTGCAAGTGAGAAAGGGAGATTTTTGAAATTTTGAGAGAAGAGCTTCCAAAAGATTTTTCTCCCAATCAGAGCAACCAGAGTGATCCTGGAGCAAGGAAGAAGCTCATGGAGAAGAGAAACCAGAGTTTCCAGTCATCTCCGGCGAGCTCTGGCAGCCTTCGTCGAGCTTTGACGGCCAAGCTCATTGCTAGACCAGGTACGCCCTCCACAAGCCTCAATTCCTCTTCATTTTAGCTTCTCTGGTCTCCCTCCATATTCCCCGAGCGATTCCAGATGTGCTACAGGTTTTCTCTAGCTGGAATCAGAGTTTTTAGCCTCGTCGGAGCCATTTTCTGATGACCTAGGTGGGGGGATGAATCTACTACTCAGATCGTGCCCCAAAGCCTGCAGTCATCCTCCCCTAGTGTTCCTCAAGCTTCTCCAATACTCTAGATGCCCCGTCGATCCCCCTACAAGCCTTCAGTGGAAGCTCGTCGGAGTCGCGCCCGCCGTCCCTGGAGAAGAAGGGTTGCAGAGAATGCAACCCGACGCTCCACGCTCCGCAGCGATCAGCTGAGCTCCGGGAAACGTCCTCCAACACTTCTCCAACTCACCAAAGCAGCCAAGGCCCTAGATCGAGCCCCGAGTCATCTCCACCACCGCCGTCGCCGGAGCGCTGCTGCAACTCGACCAAAAGGGAAGGGAAAGGCTTGATTCTTGTGGCAAGATGAGGGGAAATCATCCTCTCAACGTCCCCAAGCTAAGTAGAGCCCTGGATCACCGCGTCACAGCCTCTAAAGCCTCTTTCTTCTCCAGCGTCATCACTGGAGCAGCCCCGACGGCGAGGGAGGTGGGAGGCCCACTCCAGCCGTTGGACCTTCGATCTAGACCATTGAATCTTTCTTATTCCTCCTCTTCTTGCTCCTCATGAGGTCTGATCTTAGATCAGGCCATGGGATAGCCTGTGAGAGCCCCTCCAGCGATCGACGACGGCGGAGTTCCGTCGCTGGCGGCCGTCGATTCTTTTTCTTTTAAAAAATAAAAAAAATAAGTTTTCTTTTAATAAAACTTCTGAACTTTTTGTTTTTTTACAGATAGGTCTTTCTTTTCTTACAATTAGGTCCTTGCATTTTTTTTAAATCGTTTGAATAAAGTTTGATTTGAAAATATTGCAATGTGCCACCTAAGCTTTCTTTATAATGTTTTCTAGGCTTAAAAGTATGACAAAAACCCCCAGAGTTACCTTTCTTACATTTTAAGTCCAGCATTTTTGCATAAAAAACCCTAAACTTTGTTGAAATAGTTTTGAGTGCATATTTCCGTGTTAAAATTGCAAATTAAACTATGGATATTCAAACATTCACTCAAATATGCTAAAAAATTACATTTAAAACCCTATGTTTCATGAAAATAATTCTGAATGCATATTTCTCTGGTTAAATTGTAGTTAAACCCCTGAGCTTCATTAAAATAACTCTGAAAGCATATTTCTCTGTCAAAATTGCTAATTAAACCCTAAGAATTAAAATATTTGCTTAAATGTGACTTAAATTGCATTTAGCCCCTGAATTTTACTGATTTTACATTGAATGCATGTTTTCTAGGGTAAATTTACATGCCAGCCCTTGAAACTTTCTATTTTCAAACATGGACTCTTTTTCTTGCATATTTTACCCTGAATTTCCATGGAATTGCATTAAACACATGTTTTAATGGCAAAATTGCATTTTTGACCCCTAGGAATCTTCAAGTTGACTAAAAATGCACAATTTTGCACATTTGACCCTAAATTTCTTCAAAATTGAATGAAATGTGTTTTTCTATGTATTTTTGATGATTTAGCTTCAGCATTTCAGTTTTCATTTAGAATTTGGGATTTTTGCGTAAAAGCCCTTGGAATTTACATTTTTACATTCACATATGCATTTTGTACATTTTGTTGCACTTTTTCATGCATAATTTCTCGTATTTTCTTCCTTACATCGTGCACACTTTTCTAACTCATTTCAAGCTTCGTTTTCTCATAGTTTTCCGAATTTCTACCGACTTTCGCGTTTTTGTTTTGATTTGGCTTTCCATTCGCCCAAGGGTGTACATTAATAGACTTAATAATGTCGACATTGTCCCGAATGAGGATTATTTTCCCCAATTTGATTTATTCAAATTTTTACTGATTTACGAGACACTTTCCGAGAGTTTCTTGATTTTCACAATTTTCTACATCGCCCACGGGCGTACAGTAAAGCGGCATTCTCAATGTCTACATTTGTCCCTCGGATTATCTTTTTTCCTTTTATTCTTTTCTTATCTTTGATTTGGCATGTTTTTCAGTCATCTTTAGCATACGCATTCAGAATAGGCAAGCACACACCCAATAGACCATTGGCAAGTAGGAAACCTCGAAAGACCGAGTTCCTCAGGCGCATGGGGGTGCCTAACCCCTTCCACACGTGTAACAAGAATCCTTACCCTTTCTCTAGCCCGCATTGATTTGTGCATTACATCCATTAGGCACGGAGCATACATGTTTTCTTCATCTTGTTTCCTTCTTGGTTTTCTTTCTTGTTTGGTTTTCCTCGTCTTTCCATTAAAAGACTAGGTGGCAACTCCTTTCCTTATCCTTTCTTATCTTTCCTTGATGTTTCCAAGTCTAGTCTTCTTCTCTAGATTCACCATCTTCGTCGTGACCGTATCGAGACTCCTCGTGTGCTTCCGCGCACCAGTACGGATAACCGTGCAGGGTTCCACCGGCATGGTCACAATCATACTCAGAACCCACCTCAGCATCTAGATCAGGTCTAAGCATATAGGTCATTATTTCACACTAGGCGCACACCTTCCACTGTCAAGCCAATGCATCTCGTCGCATTGGCTCAATAAGGACAACAACCTAAGGAGAAACGAGGCCGTCGCATTGAAAGTGACTACACTCCACTGGGTGAGTCGTTGAGCGTTATTTTTCATTGTGTTGTGTCACTTCTGAGACTCCCGGATCCACGCCCCCACCAACTCCACTCTCTCAGTTGTACGATGCGAACGTATACTACGATTATCATCGAGCCCTAGGGCACTCGACTGATAATTGCCACACTCTGCGGGATATCATTCAGACTTTGATTGACAGTGGGATCTTTGTTGTTGGCATAGCACCCGCATCCATTTCTCCATCCTCACCAGCATCTAGGTCAGCACGCGTTACACATTCACACACCACTGTTGAACCGACGCGTCTCGTTGCGTTAGTACAACAAGGGTAGCAACAGTGGCAGAGGCAGCCTTGCCATAAGGAAAGAGACTTCACCCCACTCGGGGACTCACTGAGCGATGTCTTTCCTAAAGTTGCGCCATTCCTGCAACTACCGGAGGTTCGTCCACCACCAGACCCGCTTCCTAGGTGGTATAAGACAAACTTGTTTTGCCAATTCCATCGCACTCAAGGACATTCGACAAACAAGTGTTTTACTCTCCGAAATGCTGTCAAGGATTTGATTGACAATAGGGACATTGTCATCAACACACAGGAGGCAGCACAAACACGCTTGCACACACACGTGCACACCCTAGAATAGCCGACCTTACCGTGTCAGAGCTGGCAAGCTCCGAGGATACTGGAACTTCAGAGGCTTTTCCCTCTTTCTCTCAGTTCTTTCCCAGAGAATCCATCGGGCCTCAATTGCCTAGTTTGTCTTGTCTCAACTTCTATCTGGCAGCACACACATATGCCGCTCTTGTTCTCGTTCCTCATTAGCCTAGTTTGTCCTCTTGTTCTTTTCTAGGTTCTGTCCAGCGACACTCACGTGTGCCACTCTTGTTCTTGTTCCTTTGAGGGGGGTCAAACCTAAAGTTTGCCAGTTTGCCATGCACCGATCTGACCCAACACGTGCTAGTACCCAAGATCTATTAGGGGACAACCGTCACAACGAATATCAGCTCCAACAAAGATACCGTTTTAATGCCACCAGTAGATTTAGCATTCACAATGATAGTCTCAATCTTAATAATGGTTTTCATGGCTTCGGTTACACCTGCCTTGATTTTGATTTCCAATGGCACTGCTAAGAGTTACTTTGAACCCCAATGGCATCGACAAAATAGCAACAACGAGGACTGGAGCTGTATCCTTTTTCTTTGTTCCCTTTGTTTCTTCTTTTTGCATTACCATATATCAAAACAAAAAAAAAAGCACAAAAGAGGAAAAAATAGAAAAACACAAAATAGAAAAACATTAAGAACAGTAGAAAATAATAGTTTGCTTGTCAATAACATTTTGCCCAATTATGAAAAATTGAAAATGCTCGCCAATGTCAGAATGGATTACTCCTCCTCAGTTGTCACTACTTAGACGACCAAGTTAGCAAGGGAGCCACCGAGCATTAAAGCCAGATGAAATGTCCAAGCTCTGCAAGGATTCTACACCTCCAAGAGGGAGATAAACTGTTAGGGTTGACTGAGAGTGTGAGCTAGAAAAGAAAACATACATTCGCAAGGGCATAAAAGAATAGAGAAGACAAAAGGTGAAGACAGAAGTCAGTCCAAGAGTGAGGGGCATGTATTGTAGCTCTACCTTTACCATACCATGGAGAGGAGTTGGAGTATACGCTCAGTAAAATCACACCTTTGAGGGACTGACCCACCCACTTGCAATAAAGGCCTCCTGAATAGATCGGGCGCTTATTACCTCCAAGTCAAGGTTAGAGTGAAACAGCATGTCTATGAGGGAATAAAAGAAATGACAATGATATTAAAAGAAAAGTAGGTGCAGGACCTTAAAGAGTTTGGCATTGAGCCAGGTCCATTACGCTACCTTAGAGTGAGTTAGAGTGCCACCACTACCCGGCGAGAGCCACCTGATGACTTGCAAATCTCTGTAATGGAAACTGAACGAAGGTGTCATCCTCCTCTAGCAGGCATACAGCTTTCCAGCCTAACTGAGGGCAAACAAATAGCTGAACTAAACAAGCAAACAATCCAGATAATGAACTCATTGAACAAGCAAAGAAACAAATGTAGATAACAAGAACCTGAAATCACAAGGCATGCATTTATTGATAAAAAAGGTCACTCTTAAATAACTAAATTGTTCACAATAGCAGAGTCCACAACAATAATAATAATCATCATAGCCTTGCTTGGATGAATCTTTTTGTTTGCATATAGACTTGTTCAACAGGACTTTTGCCAAGTGCTTTTAGCCAAGGACATTTCAGCTCCTCAGTGCTCAAAGTGCATATACAATGAGGACACTAGTTAGTGTACTAGCTACATGGACCTGCAGAATCAGCAGTGTGACAGCAATTCCTCTGCAACAGTTCAGGTATTGTAAACATTATTTGGGGAATGCCTAAGGTCAATATAGCCAAGTACATGTTTTTAGTTAGAGCACAATGACACAATGAGTAACAGAGTAAAGAATAGCTAGCCTAAGACAGACTACGATGTATCACATTACTTCCTACTATCAGAGTATAGGTCAGGATAGTGGATGAATATACATGCCTCCAGTTAGTGAGCAAATGTGTCTCCGGCCTCAACCAAAATCAGTCGTGGCCACTTCAATGATTCAAAGTACGCCTACAATCATAGCCTAATCCTCATGTCTTTATATCCTCGAGTGGTGCCCAACACTCCCAAAGGTAGCCTGGCTCAATGCCAGAGGCATCTTTTTTGCCTTGGTATCTCCTGATCTGACTTTTGAGCATCATTCACCTTTTATGCTAGGGGCATGTCAGCTACTTTCTAGCTAGGCTCACACAATATGTTACTTGGTTCATCAAAGGAATGTCAGTTGTTTCCTAATCAGGACCCGCACATCAAAAGATCAACGAGAACAACAACATCACTGTGGTCTCTATGCAGTAATCCAGAATTTGGCGAGTACAATCAGGAGAATGTCCTACAGTAGCGCGGCCAAATACAGAACTATGAAAACACTATAGTTGAATAGAACACACCCTAAATATACCAGTCAGAGGCAGGTTACAATCATGATCAAAGGCCTTTATCGAGTTGCCTGGATTCCTTTTGCCTTCCAAGGACAATACAGGATGGCATGTGGGTATACATACTTCTAGTCACTTGATGAATGTATCACTTGCTTCGACTAGTGATGGTCTCAAGTACTCCAGCGGTTCAAGGAACATCTGTAGTTACAGTCTGGCTTCCAAGACCCCATACCCTCAAGTGATATCCAACCAGTCCAACACCAAGGGCATGTCAACTGCTCTTTGGTCAAAAGTCACATATCATGTGCTTCACAGGGCACTAGCTACAGTGTAATTGAACCAGAGCCTTTGACCAGGGGCATGTCAGCTACTCTTTGGTCAAAAGTCACATATCATGTGCTTGACAAAACACCAACTACGGTGTAATTGAACCGGAATCTTCGACCAAGGGCATGTCAACTGCTTTTTGGTCGAAGGTCACATATCAGGCACCAAACAGAACATCAACTTACTATGTAATTGAACTAGAACCTTCGACCAGGGGCATGTAAGCTACTTTATAGAAAAAGGGACTATGTTGAGAATGCTTGGTGCAAATTATGGTCCAAATGATGGTCAGTGCACCTTCTTATAGAGAAGTGACAATATCACATAATGGCTCCTACAAAATAACAACTGTAACAGGGCACTATGCTGTTTCAACTGACATCCCCAACAACGGCGACAATCTAGGGTGCACTGATACTTGAATAAAATCCCTTTGGCAAAACCTTTTGGCTAAACAGAAGGTCAGGCCTTCTTGCCTTTGAATTTCGATCCTGACAGATGGATTCAAGGCTACCGATCGGAGTCTAAATGTTCCCATCCCTGGTTCGATCCATTCAGATGAGCCTCGGTGCCACCCCTTCTTGCCTTTGAATTCCGATCCTGATGGACGGATTCAAGGCCTCCCTTTTCCATCTTTTCTAGACTACGAGACGGAGTCTAGATGTTCCCATCCCTGGTTGGATCCATTCGAACGAACCACGGAGCCACGCCTCTTGCCTTTGAATTTCGATCCTAACGGAAGGATTCAAGGCCTCCCTTCTCCATCTTTTCTAGATTACCGGTCAAAGTCTAGATGTTCCCATCCCTGGTTCGATCCATTCGGACGAACCTTAGTGCCACCCTTTTTGCCTTTGAATTTTGATCCTGAAGGATGGATTCAATGCCTCCCTTTTCCATCTTATTTTTCTAGACTACCAGTCAGAGTCTAGATGGTCCCATCTGTGGTTCAATCCGTCCGAACGAATCTCGGTGCCACCCCTCTCGCTTGTGAATTTCGGTCCTGACAGATAGATTCAAGGCCTCCCTTTCCCATCACTTTTTTCTAGACTATCGGTCAGAGTCTAGATGGTCCCATCCATGGTTGGGTCCATTCGGACGAATCCTAGTGCGACCCCTCTCGTCTTTGAATTTCGATCCTGACAGACGGATTCAAGGCCTCCCTTTTCCATCTCTTTTTCTAAACTACCTGTCAGAGTGTAGATGGTCCCATCCGTGGTTCGATCTGTCCGGACCAATCTCGGTGCCAACCCTCTCTCCTTTGAATTCCGATCCTGACGGACGGATTCAAGGCCACCCTTTTCCATCTATTTTTCTAGACTACCGATAGATGTCTAGATGGTCCCATCTACGGTTCGATTCGTCTGGATGAATCTCAGTACCACCCCTCTCGCCTTTGAATTTCGATCCTGACGGACGAATTCATGGTCGCCCTTTTCCATCTCTTTTTCTAGACTACTGGTAGGAGTCTAGATGGTCCCATCCGTAGTTCAATCTGTCTGGACGAATCTCGGTGTCACCCTTCTCGATAGTGAATTCTGGTACTGACGGATGGATACAAGGCCTCCCTTTTCCATCTTATTTTTCTAGACTACCAGTCGGAGTCTAAATGGTCTCATCTGCAGTTCGATCCGTCCGAACAAATCTCAGTGCCACCCCTCTCGCATGTGAATTTCGGTCCTGACGGACGGATTCAAGGCCTCCCTTTTCCATCATTTTTTCTAGACTGCCGGTTGGAGTCTAGATGGTCCCATCCAAGGTTCTGTCCGTTTGGACGAATCCTGGTGCCAACCCTCTTGCCTTTGAATTCCTATCCTGACAGACGGATTCAAGGCCTCCCTTTTCCATAACTTTTTTCTAGACTACCGGTCGGAGTCTAGATAGTCCCATCCAAGGTGCGGTCCGTTCAGACGAATCCTGGTGCCACCCTCTTGCCTTTGAATTCCAAACCTGACGGACGAATCCAAGGCCTCCCTTTTCCATCTCTTTTTTCTAGACTACTGGCCGGAGTCTATATGTTCCCACCCGTCGTTCGATCCGTCCAGACGAATCTCGGTGCCACCCCTCTCGCCTTTGAATTCTGATCCTGACGGATGGATTCATGGTCTCCCTTTTCCATCTCTTTTTCTAAATTACTTGTCGGAGTCTAGATGGTCCCATCCGCAGTTCGATCCGTCCAGACGAATCTCGGTGCCACCCCTCTCGCCTTTGAATTCCGATCCTGATGGACGGATGCAACGCCTCCCTTTTCCAACTCTTTTTCTAGATTACCAGTAGGAGTCTAGATGGTCTCATCTGCGGTTCAATCTGTCTGGACGAATCTCGATGCCGCCCCTCTTGCCTGTGAATTCTGGTCCTGACGGATGGATTCAAGGCCTCCCTTTTCCATCCTATTTTTCTAGACTGCCAGCCGGAGTCTAGATAGTCCCATCTACAGTTCGATCTATTCCAACGAATCTTGGTGCCACCCCACTCGCCTGTGAATTTCGGTCCTAACAAACAGATTCAAGGCCTCCCTTTTCCATCACTTTTTTTCTAGACTGTCGTTCAGAGTCTAGATGGTCTCATCCGCGGTTCAATCTGTCTTGACGAATCTCAGTGCCACCCTTCTCGCCTTTGAATTCCGATCCTGACGGAAGGATTCAAGGCCTCCCTTTTCCAAATTTTTCTAGACTATCGGTCGGAGTCTAGATGTTCCCATCCAAGGTTCTGTCCGTTTGGATAAATCCTAGTGCCACCCCTTTTACCTTTGAAATCCAATCCTGACGGACGGATTCAAGGCCTCCCTTTCCATCTCTTTTTCTAGACTACAGGCTAGAGTCTAGATGGTCTCATCCGCGGTTTGACCCGTCTGAACGAATTTCAGTGCCACTCCTCTCCTTGTTGAATTCTGATCCTGAAAAATAGATTCATGGCCTCCCTTTTCCATCTCTTTTTCTAGACTACCTGTCGGAGTCTAGATGGTCCCACCCACGGTTTGATTGGTCCAGACGAATCTTGGTGCCACCCCTCTCGCCTCTGAATTCTGATCCAGACGAATGGATTCATGGCCTCCCTCTTCCATCTCTTTTTCTAAACTACCTGTCATAGTTTAGATGGTCCCATCCGTGGTTCGATTTGTCTGGACGAATCACGGTGCCACCTCTCTCGCCTTTAAATTCCAATCCTGACGAACAGATTCAAGGCCTCCCTTTTTCACCTCTTTTTCTAGACTACCGGCAGGAGTCCAGATGGTCTCATCCGCGGTTCAATTTGTCCAGACGAATCTCGGTGCCACCCCTCTCGTCGGTGAATTCTAGTCCTAACGGACGGTTTCAAGGCCTCCCTTTTCCATCTTATTTTTCAAGACTACCAGCCGGAGTCTAGATGGTCCCATTTGTTGTTCGATCCGTCCGAACGAATTTCGGTGCAACCCCTCTCGCCTGTGAATTTCGATCCTGATGGACGGATTCAAGGCCTCCCTTTTCCATCACTTTTTTCTAGACTACTGGTCGGAGTCTAGATGGTCCCATCCAAGGTTCGGTCCATTCGGACGAATCCTGGTGCCACCCTTCTCGCCTTTGAATTTCGATCCTGACGGACAGATTCAAGGCCTCCCTTTTCCATCTTTTTCTAGACTACCGGTTGGACTCTAGATGTTCCCATCCATGGTTCGGTCCATTCGGATGAATCTTGGTGCCACCCTTCTTGCCTTTGAATTCTGATCCTGATGGATGGATTCAAGGCCTCCCTTTTCCATCTCTTTTTCTAGACTACAGGCCTGAGTCTTGATGGTCCCATCAGCGGTTTGACCCGTCCGAACGAATCTGTACCACTCCTCTCGCCTTTGAATTCTGATCCTGATAGACGGATTCAAGGCCTCCCTTTTCCATCTCTTTTTCTAGACTACCTGTCGGAGTTGAGATGGTATTAGGACTTAATGTAAGATACGAAAGGGATATTTCATGGATGGGTAAAATTGACACAAAAAAGAGAAGTGACTCTCTTTTGCTAAGTGAAAATAAGAGGCCTTCTAATGCTAATTCCACTTTCAAGTGGAATTTTATTGTCAATTATACTTAATTATATATTTGTAAATTATTACTTAATAGTTGATAATATATATAGGTAGTTACCTTATGTAATTGTTAATACCAAAGAACCAACCCAATAATTGAGTGTCTTATGGAAATCTAATAAAGTTTATAACTTTTGAAAGTATCTATTGTTTAAACTAATATACTATATTTTTCTAAGATAATATTAGTCTATTCACATTTTTCTCTTGTAAATCCCAATATTTTAACTTTTATCTATACTTTTAATTATATGTTTAATACATATTATGCTTCCATTCTCATCTTTTTATTTTGATCATAAATTGATGATTGTTTGTCTAAAAATCCTTAAAAGTTTATTATAAATGGACATTGACCTAGCAATCACATATGTAGATTTCAAAAATTGTTCATCTAATTATCTTTGTGAAGTGTATTCATTGATTTACTAGCATTTTAATTTAATAAATACATTAGATGAAACATGTAATATTATACATTTTTAAATATTATATTCTCTATCGCTAAAAAATGAACAATTAATTATCAAAGGTATAATATATTAGAAACTTGCGTACGGGGTATAATTTTTTAATAAATTATTAGACGTGGAGGCGGCACATTCACAGGTATAATAATAAATAAAGAAACTTGCGTACGGGGTTAGACAATGTTTTCGGTAGCCGGGCGGTGACGGGATTGGCTGTTGCTGCTCCAGTCAACCAAACGGGTCCATAAATCCACACACACTCACGCACATACATACCACATCAGGCCAGAACGGAGTAGAGTGAGATAATCAGATCGTCCGTTTATTCTCAATTTCTGGTTCTTGCTCCGCCATGGTCGGGAGAACATTGTCTATGCACGCCGTCCAGTACGACGGCTACGGTCGTGGCGCCACTGGTCTCGAGGTAAGAGACAGGGGAAGATACGTCTAGATTTCACATTGATCCAATTCATCCTCGTCTATTTGCAGTCCATCTATTTGGTTACTTGGTGGTCTTTTCGAGGTTGTGTTCTCATGGAGTTTCTGTTTCTTACGGGCTTAGGAGGATGTGGTTGATTGAGTTGGTTTGGACAAAACAAATCAAGTGTTAATAAAATAAAATAATACTGTGTTTCGATTACTAATTTCTTACTCTTTGGGAGTTCAGAATAGAGATTAGATGGAAATTCCTTTCCTGTCCACTGAAGCTGACGTTGTTACTGTCTACTCCTCTTAAGTTTTGGTGCCAAAATTTATGCTTCTCTGGATTAGGTATCTAACCTCAATCTGAGAAGAATTCGCCTACGCATTCATGTTTTTGTTTTTCATGATCATGTGCTCGCTTAGTTTTGCACATGTTTTGCTACCCAACGAGAAGTTTGAATTGTACAACCTTGTCAATTTTTTCTTTTTAATAATAAAACCTTGCAGACATTGAAATTTAATATAAGCCTGCACAAAGTTAACCTTTTAGGTGATAGTGTTAGGGAAAGAAGTTCTTTTTGCATGTTTTGGGATTCTTGTTAAAGCATGTTCTGGGATTCTTGTTAAAGCACACTTCGCACTTGTTAATTATGGCTGGAAATATATTGGGTACGTATAGGTTATGGGTTTATCAGAAATAAGTACTTGCAATCGTAAAATTTATAAAAATGATATCAATTTTCCATATCTGCATGGATTCAAATACGATTGTGGATAACATGTATCTGTTTTTATCCCTGTTGTTAATGTTGGTATATAGAAGTGTTAAAATACGTAAGTGTCCTGTTATCCTTGTGTTAAAGTCCTTGTGTGTGTGTGTGTGTCTGGTACAAGGTAGGGGGAGGGGGGGCGGGATTCTAGGTTAATTAATCAATTATAAGAGCTTTCAGATTGGTAAAAGGCACACTTGTCAAGCAATTTGACGACATTTTGGTTGTTTTCACAAATTCTACATTTAAGACAAAAAGTTGCTTAAGTAGATGATGCATCTTATACTGATTGTCTCCCTTGCTAATTTGGTCGTGCCTAGTTAATAAATGAAAGCATTATTAGGTACGAGTGCAAAGTCATTTAAGAGCTGCCTTGTGACAATTTGACAATCTAGGCATTATGCTTCCATTGAGGTATCTCTTTGTTTTCTTAATGCAATTACAGCATGTTGAAATTCCAATTCCATCTCCCAAAAAAGATGAGGTTCTTGTGAAAGTGGAAGCTGCAAGTTTGAATCCATTAGATTGGAAAATTCAGAATGGTATTCTGCGACCTTTTCTGCCACGCAAATTTCCATATATACCAGGTTAATTTTAATTGAATATGAACTTATGATTTTTATATTTTCTTTGAAGATGTAATTATTATGATATCATCTGAAAATTTAGGGCTTGCCTCTTTCTTTGTTTTAAATTGGAGACATCATGTAAGGAATGTTGTTTGTGGTTACTAAACGCTTTGAATTAAAATTTTGATATGAAAGTTATTTTGAAAGCAAGTCCATCTAGGAGCTTCTTATGTAAATTTGGTTTTGTTTACCTTAGTTTAGCAATAGCTATTACTTGGTAGTAGATGAAGAATGTAGAAATTATGCTTTGTTTGTCTTCTATTATTTTTCTGATGTAGCATATTTTGTCCCACACAACTTTGAAAAACCACCCCGAAATGAACCCTCGGCTTATGAAAAACTAGGGCTAAGAAGCTCTTTGTCAAGTAGAAATTACTAGGCGAGCAACTCAAAAGACCTTAGGCGAGTGGCCGAGAAGACTTAGAAGGCTTTGTCCTTAGGTGAACGACTTATAGATATCCTAATGGAGATCGTCATTAATCACATACTAACATGAGTCGTCAATTTCGCCTTCATTGGATGGATGAAGACTTTACTTTATCTTAAGATATTATTTTATGTCTTATCTGGAGATATTTTAAGGGTGTTATATATCTTAGGATTTATTTTCTTAGGATATTATTTTATGTATTATCTTGACATATTTCAGGGGTATTTTATCTTAGGCTATTATCTTGTTATAATTTAGGGATATTTTAATGTTTTTGTTTGTTATGTGTTTTTCCAATCAAAGGAGAGGAACTACGTGTTTATTGATAGTTATTAATGATGTTATTTACTAGTTGTTAAAATTAAGTATTATTTGTGATGGGACTAGAGTTCCATTTTGTGACTATGCCGGTGGAACCCTTGTGCGACACTCCTCCTACCGAGCACGTGGAAACACTCGAGGAGACCTGATACGGTTACGGCTAAGATGGTGAATCTGGAGGAAAAGACTAGACCTGGAAACACGAAGGGAAGATAAAAAGGATAAGGAAAGGAGTCGTCACCTAGTCTTTTAATGGAAAAATGAGGAAAACCAAAAACACATGAAAACAGGGAAGCAAACAATATGCAGAATGTATGTGTGTGCTCCGTGCCTAATGGACAATGCACAAATGAATGCAGGCTAAAGAAGGGGTAAGGATTTTGGTTACGCATGGGGAAGGGGTTAGGCACCCCCATGCGTTCGAGAAAACTCGATCTTTCTTGGTTTCCTACTGTCAATGGTCTATGGATGTATGCTTGTTTATTCTATATGCTCATGTTTAATATGACTGAAAAACATGCCAAATCAAAGTAAAGAAATGAAACGAAGGGAAAAAGTTAATCTGAGGGTCAAATTTAGGCATTGAGAATGTCGCTTTACTATACGCCCTTGGGTGATGAGGAAAATCATGAAAATCGAGAAATTCTCGGAAAGCGTCTCGCAAAATAGCAGAAATTGGGATAAATCCGAGAAAATCAAAAAGGAAAAAATAATCCGCATTCTAGGACCATGTCGGCTTTGACAAGCCTTTTAATGTACGCCCTCGGGCGATGGAAAACCAAAGCAAATCTAAAGGCGAAAACCGGAAAACGACGAGAAAACCAAGCTCGGAACAAGCTAGAAAAGTGTGCGTAAAGCAAGGAAGGAAATGCAAGAAAACTTGTGCGGAAAGATGTGAAAAAATGTGCAAAATGCATGTGAGTGCAAAAATGAAAATTCCAGGGGCCTTTGTGCAAAAAGCCCAAATTTTGATTAAAATTGAAATTCCGAAACCCAAACCATAAAAAATACATAGGAAAACACATTCTATGCAATTATGAAGAAATCTGGGGTCAAATGTGCAAACATGTGCAATCCTAGTCAAAATGAAGTTTCCTAGGGTCAAAATGCAATTTTACCACTAAAACATGCATTTAATGTAATTCTGTGGAAATTCAGGATAAAAATGCAAGAAAATTGATTCAGAAAAGTTCTAGAAAGTTTCAGGGGCAAAACAATCATTTTACTCGAGAAAACAGGCATTCAGAGTAAAATCAGTGAAGTACAAGGGTTAAACTACAAATTGGCCAGCAGAATAAAGCATCCAGAAGAATTTCAGTAAAGACTGAGGGTTAAAATGCAATTTACCTTGAGAAAACATGCTTCAGAAAAGTTTTCAAAAACTTATGGGGCTGAAGTGCAATTTAACTAACAAAAACAACATCCTGGATGATTTCAGAAGAATGTAGGGGCTTAAATGCAAATTAACCAAGAAAATGAACTTTCAAAAAGATTTCAAGAAAGCTTAGTGTCTCTTATGCAAAATTCCTGAATAAAATGCATTAAAAGAAAACTTGAGGGCTTTTGCTAAAGTTTAATTCCTGGAAAACATTATTTTAATTGTTCAGGGGGAGGAATGTATTATTTTCAGTTAAAACTTTATTCGAATGATTTTAGAAAAATGAGAGGATGACCTATTTGTAATAAAAGGACTTATTTGTAATAAAAGGACCTATGTGTAATACAAAAAGGACCTAAATGCAAGGAAAACAAAGTTCCAGAAGTTCAATCAAAATAAAATGTTTTAATTGTTTTAACAGAAAAAAAAGAACGATGGTCGCCGGCGACGGTGCTCTGCCGCCGCCGATCGCCGGAGGGGGCCATCAGAGGCCTTCCCGTGGTCTGATCTAAGATAGGACTTCACAAGAGGCAAGAAGAAGGTGAGGGGAGATGATCCATCGGAGTGGATTGAGCATCTAATGGTGGGAGCGGGCCTTCCACCTACCTCGCAGTCGAGGTGCTCCAGCGATGACGTCGGAGAAGAAGGAGGTCTGTCGGGGCTGCAACGCGGCAATCCAGTGGTCCAGGTGGCTTCGGGGCATCAGGAGGAGCTTCTTCCCTTCTCTGAGAGCTAAATGGAGGACGATGATGCGGAGGGGAGCTCTGTCGGCCGTCGTCGTGTTCTTCTCTGACGAGCTTGGTCACTGTGATGATCGACGGCTCATGACGCAGATCTGGAGGCTCCGGAGGGCTCGTGGAGCGTCGAGGCGTGTTGATGGACCGTCGGAAGAGCTTGGAGCAGTGAGGGGCACGCGTTCAGAGGCTTCTTCTGGTCTTCTTCTCCAACGATGGTGGGGTGCAGCGTCTCCAGCGATCTTCTAGTGAGGGTTGAACAGTGGCTTGGAATGACACGCCAAGGAGTGGTGGAGCAGGAGATAGGTCTAGGGAGGAGGATGGAATACCTTGGGGCCAGGGCCATGCCCTGGACCAGCCCCCCCACCTAGGTCGCCGGAAAACAACTCTAGCGAGGCCTTGGGGTGATCCCGACTGCTGGAGGCTACTGGGCTTGTGGGAAACGACTTGGGAAGACTCAAGGGATCTTAGGAAACTAAAATTGAAAGCAAGAGAGGCTGGAGGAAGGCGTACCTGATCTGGCAGTGGGATTTCTCCCTTGCAGCTCGTCGTAGATTGCCAGAATCGCCTCTCCTCCTCCACTACGAACTCCTCTCTCTCCCAGGAGCTCTCTCTTGCATCCTCTCATCTCTCTCAGACCACCCAGTCCTATTTATAGCCTAGGAAATCCATAACAACCATAACAAACTCAATACCTCCCACTCCAAGAAACCATAACCACTTAACAACCTCTTAACCACCTAACTAACCACTAACAAAAACCCACTAATCACTAACCAACTCTAACAAACCTATAACAAACCTAAGGATGTTGAGAAAGTGGGCTTAAAAGGGCTTAGGTGGGCCTAATGGGCTTTCATGGGCCTTCATGGGCTTAATGGGTGTAAGTGGGCTTTCATGGGCCTTGGTGGGATTAAATGGGCTTTGGTGGGCTCAAGGGGCCTAATGGGCCTTTGTGGGCTTTGTGGGCCTAAAGTAGGCTCTCATGTGTCCAAATGAATTAAATGGGCTCACATGGGCTTAAAATGGGTTGTGATGGGCCTAAATAGGTTTTATGGGCCCAAGTGAGCTTAAGTGGACCTCAAGGAATTAAATGGGCCTTCAATGAATTAAATGGGCTTTCAATGAGTTAAATGGGTCAAAGTGGGCTAAATTGGGTTTTGTGGGCTTTGAATGGATTCAATTAGGGTTAGAGCTCATTGGTGATTGAAAGTCCAACCAACACATTTTCAACCTGCGAAATTGAGGTGTCTACATATTTACGTAGGAATCAGATTGTAGTTTGATTCTATTATCTCCATGTTTTTTGCGTTAGTTACACATCAATTTGGTACTAGAGTAAATCTTGATCCATTGAAAGTGTAGACAATCCAAAGGTGAAAATCCTATCATTGTGTCCTTAACTTCTTTCCATTATCTGCATCGACACTGCCTTCACACTACTATATGTATCTCCATAGCATCACCACCACATGCCTTATAGCACCAACATGCCCTTCCAGCAGCAATCATTAGTAGCAACACCGTGTTGGTGTAGTTTTACTATTTAAATCTTTCGTGCTCATACTGCTGCCATCCTAGGATCCTTCAGTCCCATGCTATTGCTACCCTTTTGCTCCACACAGCCACACTCTATGTCTGTACTTATGCCATCGTCATTCCAAAAATCCTCACTCCTATGCTACCACTGTTTTTAATCACCACCACCTTCGTATCACTATGCGTATCTTTACAGCACCACCACTACATGTCTCATAGCACCATCATGCCTCTCCAGTAATAGCCATCAGTAGTAACACATTACCGTTGCAACCTTGCCAATAAACCCTCTGTACTCGTATTACGTAACGATCTCCAAGATGCTACCACTAAATCTAGATACAAATTCACATTTAATTGTTTGTTTTATCTTTTTTATTATTAACCAATAATTACACTAATAATACAACTATGGCTAAGTACTCTCAATAGTAAAATAAAACCACTAAACCGCAGAAATAAAACTAAACTAACACTCACCTGCATCCTTGATGTGTGGCAGCGTGACTCCTCTTATATGCATCAGCAATCAACAACTACTATCTTGTACTTACTAAAACACACAAAATAAAGCACATGTGAGTGACCATTCAATGGTCACCCAGTATGCACCTCACCTACAACTCAGTAGCCTATGTCGAGGGCAACCAAGAACAGGCATCACACCTGATGTTGTCAAACCAAAAGAGCAATCTACCGATGTCTTGCACACAAGCATTGACATCTCTCTCGGATGCCGCAACACTAAATCAAGCAGTCTACTACTGTCCGATAGGCTACAAAATCACAAAATCGTGCCTTTAAAATCATTCTTTTCTTTTCATTTTTAAAATCATGCGTATGTTCTTTCAAAAAATTTTATACACATTCGAGATGGCCACTCTTACCAAGTCAAGTCCAAAAACTACACCAAAGCACAATTATAGAGCCTCTGTTCTGCATAACATGGTCCCTTCTGGACCTAAGCAAAACACCAAGTCACGGAGCCTCTGCTCCCAAATCACAGAGTTACTGCTCCCAAAATACTACGCTTCAACAGATGCCAAAGTCACGACCTTTTTTAGGCCCAGAACCTGATTTCCTGAACCAGGACTCTGTACAAACACAAACATAAGTATAAACAATGTGTCGAACTGTCCGACGTCAAGCAAACAACATTTGCTACAAACAGTCCACCAAGAAGCGACTATGGTGTTTGCACTACCACTGTGAAGTCATCCTATGTAGTAGCAATCACTATCTCGCTATTCTCCCGTATGAATAACCCTCAACAAAGCCAACCCCTCATGGAAAGGTAGTCTTGTCTCCCAAGACGTTACCGGTAACAAGGTGTGCATCCCACCCGTACTGGCCACCACAGGGTACGTCTCCTCATGGTGTCCTTTACATGGTGCTCAGGAAGGAGTCTCATAACTTTGTATCCAACAACACTCGAATCATAGTGCTCATAGTGATGTAGGAGTATCATACGTCACCATTATGCCACGAAACACTTCAACTTGTAGTCCACAACCCCAGTCTCAAAACGATAGTCGAGAAGTGTCATATCTCCAAGACTCGATGAATGTTAGCCTCAGGTATCTTAACCTCCGACGTAAACAAAAAGCACTGGAAAACTCTTTCCAAAATCTTTTTCAAATCTGTACTTTTTTATTTTCAAAACTTTCTTTTTGGAAAACCTTTTCAAAAAGCATTAAATATCCTTTAAAATTCAAGAAACACTGTGCCCAACAGCAGTATGGAAACCAAATGTTGAGAAACTATAAATAAAACACAGCCTCGTTAGCTCTCCTGTTAGGCCTAGGCAAAACACCTTAGGAGTGTTTGGGATTACGAGCACCACGTTCAACCTACAACCACGATCTAAGAAAACACCAACAATAACGTCCTCTAAGTGTCAAATCGGCCCAAAAGACACCATAGTAGAGCAAACACAACTAGAACTCTACGCTTTGGTGCCCAACTATAAGACACCTACTGGCCCATGTCCCTCAGGAGCACAACTAGATCGGCTAAAACACCTGAAACAATACTATTGAATAGAGGTACCACTGAATACTTTATTCAATGCACCACATACAAAACTATACAAGTCCTAAACCTAGGGAAACTATCATTATTCCTAAAGTTCAGTCTAAACCACATGGAGAAAGAACCTATTATTTTTAAATCATTTCATCTTTTATTCTACCCATAATCCAGTTGGAATCTTGTTAATTCATTTTAGGTAAGCTCTACAATCATTCTAATGGTTATCTTAATCATTTATGTCATTAGATTTATCTCCTCAAGATTAATATATATATATATATATAAATTAAAACTTAAAATATCTTAATATAGTATCAGGGTCTAGGTCGGATGACCGAAATAGAACAATCAGCCGAACCTAGGCTCAGGGTACCACATCGGCAGATCGAAAAAGCATTCGGTCGACCGAAGACCCCTGATTTGGTAGACCGATAACATTTGGTTGAACGAATCAAGAATTCTGTCAACACTTAAGATTTCCATAACGACAGACTGAACGAATTTGCTTAGCCGACTCAGGGGTCAAAGGACAATCTATAAAAAAAACGGGATACAGAAATAATTCGGCATGTCAAGCCAAGCGACTGCAAGACAACTCAAAATGGAACCCAAAGTCTAATCCTGCAAACCACCAATCCAAATCATGCAAATAATATATCAAAATGAAGATCTCGATGAGATCTTCCAAACCAGACAAGCAACAATGAGATCCATCAAGCGGATTTCAAGAAATCAACAGAAAACACAAAGGGAGAATTATTCACTCTAAATCATAAATATGGCTATAAATGACGTACAAACGTACAAATGTACAATAAATTTTAATAAAATTACTACAATTACCAGCACACTAACATGTACCTATGATATAAATTTGGAACCAAAAGAAATTCTATGGGGTGCGTACCTTCATCGAAGACGCGACGGTGCTAGATGGACAGTGACGCTTCTCCTCCACAAGCTGCTCTTCTCCTCCTCCATGCAACAACGGCGGCACGACGGCGACTGCATCCTCCCTTCTTCGGTCATCTTTCTCTCTCTCTCTCATCTCACCCTTCTTTCTCTTCATCTCTCCTCCCTCCAACGAAGAAGAAGAAGAAGAGGAAGAAGATGAAGGAGTGGGGGTGGGGAAAGAAGGAAAGGAAAGAGAAGAAAGGAAGTTGCAAGCACGAAACCAGATTACATGACCTTTCACGTCTACGTGATTCGTGCAAACAGAGATCTGCCATCATAACACTGAGTGAACCCTTAAAACTCTCATGAGAGTCGGTACAACACCTGAACCTGTAACATCAGGGCCTGATTATCCATTTTTATAATAAACCATGTATTATTTGTAATATTGTGTTTAATGGTTTATTAATGGATAATCTGTTGTTTCTTGGCTGTGTGTGTGGTTGTGGCTGGCTTTTTGTGCATCTACATGTGTTTTGGGACCCTTGTGGAGTCCGGTTTACGTGCCATTCTTTTCTCTTTTCTTTTCTTCCTCTTATCTTTCTTTCTCTCGCGAGCCCTACCTTCCACCATTTTTTCTGTCTTCTTCTTCTTCTTCCTCTTCTTCCTCTTCTTCCTCTTCTCCCTCCCGTGCCACCAGCGACGGAGGCCCGTGCCTCCCAATCTCGTCCGACAGGATGGGTGGCCAGCGCCATGTGGATGGGGATGGAGATAAGAGAGGGAGGTAGTGGTGAAGCATAGGAGGTGTGCTACGCAGAAAGGAAAGGAGGGAAGAAAGGGAGCCGAGGCGCGGGCAATCGTGGGAGGAGGTGGTGAGCCATCCGGAGGTTCCGTCGGAGCTTGTGGAGGCTTGCCGGAGTGTGGTAATGGGCTTGGGACAGGTACGCGACCTCCTCCTTCCTCTGTTCCGTTTTTGGGTAAAATGTAGGTTTAATGCATAAAATTGTGATAAATGCATGAAAAAGTGTAGAAAATTGGTATGTGATTGAGAATGTGTTGATTAGCATGTTTATGATGTTATCATGCTGATTTATGGGCTTTTTGTGCGGGTTTTGTGGATGAATGAGAAGCATGCTACAGTATTTGTTTTTGAGCTCTATGTCTTGATGATTTTCGTTAGAGTAGCATGCTTAATGGATTTGTGGTTGGTTTAAGGGTTTTTGAAGTAGACTTGAGGGTCTACACCCCATGTTTTTATGAGATTTTATGGATTTTTGTTGAGGGGTCCGATCCTTGCTCCCACTTGGGGAAGAAAAGGAGGACAATGGTTTGGAGTGTTTTCTGCAACAGCAGAAAACGGTATGCCATTTTGGTTTGGCATACCGTTTTGCTCCCAGCAGTTGATTCCGCATTCTGGCTTCGGATGACCGGTGGTTTTTGGTCGACCATTTTCTCCCCTGTCTGATAAATCTGACAGAGATTCGGCATACCGAAGAAATTCGGTATACCGAATCAGGAGATTTCGGTATACCGAATTTCTTTGGTATGTCGAATCAGGGAAAAACGGCATACCGTTTTGGAAACGGAATGCTGATTTTTCCCTGTGGTGCTTAAATGCTGTGTGGTTTTTATTGATGCTAAATGGTTGATTTGGCATGATGGATGTATGTGATGGGTGTTTTGCCTCATGTAATGACATGGAGGCAAGTGGTGCCCCAAATAATTGATTTGGGCGTGGTTTTTGGGTTTTGACCCTATAAATGATTTAAAAGATGGTTTTGTGTAATTTTTGGGCTTGAGACCCAATTGATGGATTTGTGGTGGCCGTGATGGCTGGTGTTGGGACCCCAGTGGAGGGTCAGGTGTTGCAAGGAACAGAGTCCTGCAACAGAATGAATGAAATGGAAAATGATTTTGAAAACTGGAAAGTGTTTTGAAACACTAATAATGTGTTGTGAAAAGAGATGTGGTTTACGAGCTGGAAGACGGTGTAGGATGAGCCTGGGTCATTGGACCTAGTTGTTCGAGTCATCGCCGGTGTAGGCTGAGCCTGGGTAGTTGTACCTAGTTATTCGGATCATCGAGCTCGTAGCGGCGTAGGCTGAGCCTGGGCTTTTGAGCCTAGTTGTTCGGGTCATCGACGGTGTAGGCTGAGCCTGGGTCATTGGACCTAGTTGTTCGGGTCACCGACTGGGGCGTCTCCAGAGACGTATCTCCGTGCTCCTGTGAGGAAC
>JAMKQA010009737.1:0-22322 GCA_024699735.1 Posidonia australis | reverse complement strand
GAAAGGGAGCCTACCTCTCAAGGTGTTCCTTCTTGAAATACCAAAGATAGAGAGATCCTTGTTGCTTTGGAAGGACCAAGGATGCTTTGGGATGCAAGGGAGTGCTCCAAAAAATGAGGATATGCTGCTAGAAAAAGGATATAGCTTGCTCAGATCAAGATTTGCTGAACTCAAGGTTTCTAACTCCTCCTAATGGTTGCCTATGGGTGTCCTTATATAGGATTTTCTCATGGGTAACTCCTAGGAATGCAAGGAGCCTCATAGACGAAAAGCCTAGAAGATTCCATGACATATTCGTTGCTAGAGGTAACAGCCATGGGAGGTGGAAACCCAGCAGCCCGCAGCCTGCAAAATGGTTGGGCGCCTGGGATGTGTGTCGGGTATGTGCGCCTGCTAGGTGTGCTAGGTAGATGTGCTAGCTAGGTGTACTAGGTAGATGTGCTAGCTAGGTGTGCTAGGTAGGTGTGTTAGCTAAGTGTGCCAGGTAAGTTTGCTAGCTAGGTGTGCTTGCTAGGTGCTCTCTCCTACCTATCTGGAGTTCTAGTTGGGATGCGGGCTTGCTATGGGTTTAAGATTGGTCTGGCTAATGGGATTCAAGGGTCAGCCACATCCAAAGCAACAACTGGAAAGCTCATCCATGGGTCACCTCAAAATCGGGGTGTCTATAGATGCCCCTCCCTGAGCGAGGTCGAGGGACGAAGGGAACCGAGACCGATGCTCAGGGTTGACAAGATACCCCCATTTTGAGGTTACAAAAGGATAGTGTTTGCTATAGGCAGTAAGTCACTTATTTGGCGGATGCATTGAAAGACATGACTTGTTGCCAAATGCAAATGTGAATGCGAAATGCATGCAACTACTGATCTAAATGCTGGGAATGCGATGCTAATGCGAGATGCCAATGCAAGAGCCGATGCGAAGCTGATGCTAACACTAGAATGGGTGCCTGTAAGATGATGCGATGCTGATACTAATGCTGATGTGATAGGCAAAAGATAAAGAAATCCTACGCATAGAGGAAACCACAAGCAGGAAAATGATAGTTGTCGAACTCATCAGCCGGATTATTGAGGTTATCAACCTGAGAGATGGGATACGACAAGCTAATCAAGTCTTGTCTACTCAGTCGCTTGACAGCGTGATGGTTGTCAACCGAGTAGTTGGGGATACTAGCCCAAGAAAAAGGGGGGGCGTGACAAATAGATCATTTGTCAAGCGAAGCAGGGCCCTGTCTGCACGGACCAAGGGCGAACAAAGTGATTTTGCGCCCGCAAAAACTCAAAAAACGGAAAAACAAAAGGACCTTGACCGCCCGGTCAGAGGGTCCAACAACTGGATTCCGCGACCGCGAAAACCCAGAAGAGAAGAAGAAACAAAGAGGACCTTGACTGCCCGATCAGAGGGTCAAGCAGCTAGATTTCCTGCCCAGGGAAATCCAAGAAAAGGACTAAGACCTTGACCATCTGGTCAAAAGGTCGAGCCACAGGATTTCCTGCCCATGGAAATCCGAGAAAGGGGCTAGGACCCTGACCATTTTGTCAAAAGGTCGAGCCATGGGATTTCCTACCCAAGGAAATCCAAGAAAGGGGCTAGGACCTTGACCATCAGGTCAAAAGGTCAAGCCAGGGGATTTCCTGCCCAAGGAAATCCAAGAACGGGGCTAAGGACCTTGACCATCAGGTCAAAAGGTCAAGCCATGAGATTTCCTGCCCAAGGAAATCCGAGAAAGGGGCTAGGACCTTGACCATCAGGTCAAAAGGACAAGCCACAGGATTTCCTGCCCTAGGAAATCCAAGAAAGGGGCTAAGGATCTTGACCATCAGGTCAAAAGGTCAAGCCACGGGATTTCCTGCCCTAGGAAAATCCGAGAAAACAAGGACTTTAATCGCTCGGTCAAAGTCAAGGAGCTGGATTCCGCGCCCGCGAAAATCCAAAGGGCAAAGGACCTTGACCGCCTGGTCAAGATCAAGCAAGCTGGATTCCGCGCCCGTGGAAATCCAAAGGGGCAAAGGACCTTGACCACCCAGTCAAGATCAAGCAAGATGGATTCTGCGCCCGCGGAAATCCAAAGGGGCAAAGGACCTTGACCGCCCGGTCAAGATCAAGCAAGTTGGATTCCGCGCCCACGGAAATCCAAAGGGGCAAAGGAGCTTGACCGCCCAGTCAAGATCAAACAAACTGGATTCCGCGCCCGCGGAAATCCAAAGGGGCAAAGGACCTTGACCACCCGGTCAAGATCAAGCAAGCTGGATTCCGCACCTACGGAAATCCAAAGGGGGCAAAGGACCTTGACCGCCCGATCAAGATCAAGCAAGCTGGATTCCATGCCCGTGGAAATCCAAAGGGGCAAAGGACCTTAACCGCCTTGTCAAGATCAAGCAAGCTAGATTCCGCACCTGCGGAAATCCAAAGGGCACAGGATGAGGGCAAAGTTTGCAAAAGATGAGGGCTTATTTGCAATTTCTCAAGAATTGGGGCTTTATTGCAAATTTCCCGATCACGGCAACCATCTTAATGCTGAATTACTGCTGTGTCGTGACGTTCGACATTTGGCTGTACTGACAAATAACCGCCTTACAGTACCTAACACATCTCTTCTGCAATTTTGCAAAATACAGGGGGTTTTTCGCAAATTACCCCACCGAGTGCATTTTGTGGGCCATGTGTTTGACACAGTATATTCTGCTCTTGTAGTGCAAGCTGGAAGTGCTATGAGCTGAAATGCAATTTCCACGGCCATTTTGCATTTTGAACCCTGACTTGTTTCACACGTGGGTCCCATTGGTTAACTACCATTTTTCCATTTCTTCCTACTTGTTGGAAGTGCAATAATGCTTGTCTTGTTTGGTTTTTCCCTAGATTTTGTCATTTGCTTGATTTCATATTAATGCAACACTCATATGCGTTCTTTTCTCTTTGGATTTGATTTTTGCTTCCTCTCAAAAGGTGTGTCTCCTCCACTTCCTTTATTCCTTTTCTTCATCTCCAAACGAAACCCACCTCTTCTCCCTCTCTTCTCCGCATCTCTTCTCCTCAACGAAAACCCCACTCTCTCTTCCCCTCTCATTCACGACGGCGGCGTGCAAGAGGTGCACCGACAAGACGCGCTCGACCAGTGCTGGGCTAGGCGCTGGGCATCGCGCGAGGTGCGTCGGAGGTGCAGTGGTTGATCGGCGAAGGCATGGTCGGTGGTGGCATGGATCGTACTCTTCAAGTCTGGCTGGACAGAGGATCACCGGTGGAGGTAACCTCTCTTCCTCCCTCCTTGTATTTTTGCTCTGTGCTAGTCTACCCTCCCCCTTTTGTTTTTCGCCTTGTCGATGGCTGGATGAGTTTGGCGGGGATGAGTCTGATGGTCTGCTGTTGTGGGGGGCTTGGTTGAGATGGGTTGCCTGTATGCTTGTGGCAGACTGGCTGTGTGGAGGTGGCGGTTTGGGTGACTACGGCTGTCGAAGGGGAATGTGGAGCGGCCGTGAGATGGTGGCAGGTTGGAATAAGGGTTGGTCGCTGGCAGTGCTCCGACGGGTTGAGGCGCGCGGTAGCAGGCCGCGGACTGCAGTTCGACCGATGGTGCAGGTTGAGGTAGGGATGCTTTATGTGATGGTAAGCTAGCTGCGTAGTTGGGTTTCGGTGTTTCTGTTTAAAGTGGTAGAAGGGATGGCTGTTGGTGATGGCAGAATGGTGATGGGTTTAGGTACTAGAAATGCTTGTTACTGTCCATGATTCATTTCTCATATGATTCGAAATATAGTTTACGAACTGAGAGAGAAAAAGAAATGATAGCTTGCAGAATGCTCCCCTCTTGCACATTTTAACAAGACAATATTACCACCTGATTTTCACATTTCTATTGAACTGTATTTGTACACCTGTTTGTATTTCTGCCACCATATGCCACATGCTTTCCTTAAATGCCATGCCCCTTGCTATTATGCCTGATGAATACAATGCTGTGTTTGACTTTGACTTGGGCTCTATTATGCTCCTTGTATTTGACATGCCTGTTGCTGTTGTTTGATTTTTAGTTTGGCTTCTATCCCTTTCCGCAGGACGACCCAATTTCCGAGGAGGGGACCTCACAATCTTCATCGGACACATCTTCTAGTTCTCGTCCCAAACGACGAGGCAGTTCTTCAAGGTCACGGGCCTCTAGCAGCTCGACTCCTGTTGTTCCCATTGAGGTAAACTGAATAGCGAATGAGTGTTTAAATCGGGCTTTTTCTGACAAATGCATTCTCAGTAGTCTGGGAATTTTAAGGGGCGACTGCTGAGCGACCGTCATATCTGCAAGAATCCCGAATTTGGGGTAATCTTCTTGCTTTGACGTACTTTAATTGCAATCTGCTTTTGACCTGGCTTTAACTTTATTCTTGACATTTCAGGAAGGGGACGCAAGTTGGATTATGCGATGCCATTGGGGCCCGATGCTCGATCATTTCCATCGTTTGCCCAACTTTCTGTAGGACTTCCTCCTCCACCGGTCTCCATTTGGAGGTTTGCTCCAAATACCCATCATACATGGTCATTACAACTTCTTCAGAGCCCTGGTAGAGAGATGGAGATTTGAGACGCACACCTTCCATTTGCCATTCGGTGAGCTGACTGTCTTGCCTGATCAGTGGGCCCTACTGACGGGCCTCCCTTTCGATGACGAGCCAATTATAGGTGAGACCTCCCACGGCTTCCACCTTGCGCCTGCACATCTGGGCTGTATCCCTCCTAAGCCACCTAGGGGGAAACATATGATCACTGTGGGGTGGTTGAGAGAATGGGACAAATTCTGGCGTAACCCTGAGCCTGATAGTGATGAAGCAGATTTTGTACTAAGGCACTTTCTGTTGGAGCTGCTAGCCATGATCTTTTGCGATTTGTCGGACTACTGTATCCATGCTGACTGGATTGCATATTTGACCAACCTAGAGCATCTGGATCATTATGATTGGGCCGGTGCTAGTTATACCTGGCTGATTTGTGGGCTCGACAATGTGGTCAAGCTTGGGCACTGTTCTTATGTGGGGTTATATCCTCTGTTGACTGTAAGTATTTGCTTCCATTACTTTGCAAAACAAATTTCCTTTATGCTCAATATTTGATAAACGGACTTGTGCTTGTATTTGCAGTACTGGATCATGGAGCACATCACCAGAAGGCACAGCTTTGGTCGTCTGTGGGACGAGCTCCTGCCCTTTCCCCGCCAGTGGGTCAAGCCTGACCACCGGGCTGCTGTTGGGGTATACAGCTATGAGTCCTACCGGTATTTACTGGACCTTGTAGAGCTCGAGGATGTAAGTCCCTTCTGTCATTAGACTTTAACTTTGCATGCCTGTTTTACTTTCTTTGCTTACAATTCCCTGTTTCTATAACAGGTTCACCTACGCCCATTTGCTCGATATGATGGCTTCGATTGGGCTCCCTTGAACTCTGGCCGCATTCATAGGGACAAACAGGTGAAATTCTATTGTATGAAGAAGTCGGCCTACTACCTACCAGGGCGTGTACGGCATCAATTCTTGGATGAATTTTGCATTCCTGCCCCTCCTCCTGCTGATACGGATCACCCGGCTACAACTCGTTCGGTTGCTAGAAGACGGCATACAGCTGCCATAGCTTCCTAGGACAGGCACGTCCTTCGAGGAGTCAACTATACAGACTACCTTGCTTGGTACAAGCGTGTGGGGAAGCCGTACCTATTTGAGGAGGCAGTGCGGGATAGCCAGCGCGGGATGTGGTATGCATTTGACTGTGCCTAGGTACATGATTTCCATTTCTACTTTATATTGCTATCATGTGAATTATGAAAGTCTCACATTCGCTATAATCCACAGGGCTTTGAAGAACAATTTGGCGCCTTTTATGCTGACATTCGCCGAAAGAGGGTAAAACTCTTACTTTGTAACCTACCATCTCGACTGTATCTGACATTTCTGTTATTTTGCAGGAATTGCGCTGACGCAACATCATCTGGGTATGTTTCTCTTTTCTGCCCTTGCTATCACTTTTAAAATTCTTATTGCTAACATAAGTTTGATTTTGCAGCAAGATTTTCCTACTCAGGAAGTGAATGTAGCCAGCAGCGGGGATTTTACCATGGAGGCATCTGAGGAGGACCGTTCAGATACTAAGGTTACCCAGGCGGTTCGCGACTCTGCTCCTCGTTCCCAGGCTGCCATAGTTGCTCAGTGGTCACACCGAATCACTCGACAAGGCGCTCGACTCTTGGCTGAATACTTCCAAAAGGTGACATCTGACATGGAAAATTCAGATGAAGCGTAGCTTTTACTTATAGTTTTTTGGAAGCTCTGTAATAACATTGGCACATTGTAACCTCTTTTGAAAATTTATAAGAAAATTCTGATTCTACGATGTGCTCCATGGGGTTTTGTGTATATAAGCAAAATATTCTGTGCAGGATTTAAACAAATGGTGCCGATTTGGCGATGTCCAAATTTTAGGGGAGGTACTGCTAAAATTTTGCAGCTATTCCAGGCGCCACCCAGGTGCGCCGCCTCGGTGTGCCGCATATGTGCGTCTGATAGATGCGCCTCCAAAAATGGCGAGTTTTGTTTTCCTTTTCTGCTGAAACCCTTTTCGTTCTTCTATATAAGTTCGCACTCTGCGAGCAACACCGCCATTTTTTCTGAAAAAACACGACAAATTTCTATTTTTTATTCTTTCTTCTGGATTTTCGGCGAGTCTTCATTACAATGGTATGTACATATTCTCTTTGCCGTCTCTTTGTTGATTTATTCTTTGCTACATATTGTGATGTTGTTCCTGTTCTATAGCATATATTCTGTCGGATTATAACGTTGGCCTCACCTTTATGCCATGTTCTGTCTTTTTACTGCCATATTTGGTTCAAACTCTGTGCTTGCAGAGTTATCCTACCATGGTGATCCCTAAGCACTGCTCTGACGCTTTACTTGGCTGGATCGACGCCTTAACAGCCGATGATCGGAAGCAACTCCGGATTGGGGTATTTCCTCCTCCCTCTTAAGTATAGCTAAGGTGGAGGTTAATTGGCATCTGTTGTGTGCCGTGGCCCGATTTTGGAAGCCAGCCCTGCATGTTTTCCGCTTTGGGCAAGTGGAGATGACTTTAACCTTGGAAGAAGTTAGATGGATCTGTGGTCTGTCACCATTCATGTCCCCTCCAGTGTTTACTTGCCATGACAGCTATGTACATGTCGTGAGCCGACTCACATGTATTGCCAAGGATGTTTGTGAGGAGAAACTCATTTGCCGAGATGGACCTACACCCATGGTGCGCCTGGACTATTTTGATGCGATTATTGGTGCCCACTCTTCCATGGGTACCCTATGGCTTTATTGCTTTGTGCTGTGTTTCCTCGGGGAGTTGATCTTTAGTCATGGCCGGACGACTATGGCTATCGAGGTGGTAGAAATAGCCTGGGCGATAGTTGTCTGCCAGATTGATTTGGCCCCTATCCTTCTTGTTGAAACCTATGCTGGTTTGGATCGAGCGTCGAAGCGCTCCCGCCATTTCTATGGGTGCGGTGCCCTAGTGCAGGTAAGCAAATCATTGACATTTAATTATTCTGTTGTGCTCTTATTAACCATGATTCCATTTTTGCCAGGTTTGGTTTGTTGCCCACATGGGAATGAAGATTCTGCGCCCTCAGCCTTTTGCTTTTGAAGCCTATAGCCGTACTCATCATTCAAGGACACTCCCAGGGGTACAAGAGTTGTGTGACAAACTACGGAATCTTGATGAGGACTCCGTGACATGGTGCATTATATCCTCGACGTCCAGGACCTTTACTGCCTTTTTGATTCTCTGGAGGCGTGGAGTATCACCCCGTCCGGGTCCTTCGCCAGTTCGGCTTCTGCCAAGACTCTATTGAGCAAAGCCCCTGCCCTGACCGATATAAAAGGTATGCTGTTGGCTCAAATGCATCCACTTCTGAGTTGGCCCGACAAATGCGTGCAGGCATCAAGTCCTTCGGTCTTGCCATTACTAAAGGCTCTGGCTATACAACAGAATATGAGGCTGAGATGAGGGAGACATGGCCCCTAAGCGAGATTCCGCCTAGTGTCACTAATTTCATGGGGGCTAGTAGTTCAAAGAGGCCCCGAGCTGATTAGCAATATTTGTATCAATGATAGACCATAATAAAATTGTTGGCACTGATGTCACTTTGCATTGCTTATACTTGTTCATGTAAGTCCACAACTGCTTTTGAGATCAATTAATTGGCATGTCCCTGGTTTCAAATCCCTCCACTTTAAAGAAGTGACTATCATGCCCCTAGCCGAATGCTTATACGACTCATAAAGCAGCTGACATGCCCCTGACCGAAATGCGAACAAAATGCCTTGCAGAATAAATGCAAATATGCTTGACTAAAACTAGCATGCACCCTACCCAAATGCTTATACGACTCATTAGGCAGCTGACATGCCCTTGGTCAAAATATGACCAAAACGCCTTGCAAAGTAAATGCAATTATGCTTAACTAAACTAAATGCTGTGCAAAAGATGCAAATGCAAAGAAATGGTTAATTGATATATTGGTGCCCTCAGCACCAAATAAGTCTGTTTTGCCTGCGGTAGGAGGTGACACTGCCCTCTACTCATGCGACACTAACCTAAGCACTTAGATTTATTTGTGGCTCTCCTTCAGATTCATGGGCTTCATGCCAAATTCTTGGGGTCCTATACCTACTTTTCTTACGGATTCATTTTCTTTTCTCCCACATAAGCATGCTAACCGACCCTACTCCTGCTTGGAGGTAATAAACACTTATGCTGAGGGTGGGGGGGTGGCTGCTGTTTCCCTTGTGCTGAAGGGGTGGCTAGTCCTTTTGAGCATATGGGCTTGGTAAGTGCATGCTCCGACTCCTCTCCAAGCTAAATGGTAGGAGTAAGGTTGTTCACATGTTTCTCTCAGTGGAGCTTAACTTCTGTCTACTACTTCTCTCTCCTTATTTCTTTTGTGCTCCAAGGTCTCGTGTTTTTGTTCTTTATTGCTCACACTCTTTCTAGACCTAGCATTTTTACTCCCTCTCGAGATATAAGTCTCGTGGGGATTTGTACATTTAGCCCATTCCTTTGAAATCCCTCTCTCACATCCTAAGCTTCTAGGGTAGTAGCACGTGAGGAGGACTTGACACATCTTACGAAGGTAGGCTCCCGATTTTCCTCATTGGGCAATGACGATGCTATGCAAAAAGAAAAGGTGCAGAAGATTATTCATGCTGTGCAATGATGCAATACTAATATGAAAATGCATGACTCATGGTGCAAGGCACTAGGATAGACTGAGAGTCATTGATAGTACTTATTTAAGTAGGAGGCATTGATGGGCTCTGATTGCTCTGTATGGCCCATGTCTTCAAGAATGACTGTATCCCCTGATAGGGCCTCCTTAACCACAAAAGATCAGTGCCAGTTGGGCCTAAATTTGCCCCGTGTATCCGGCAAATGAATGGCACGCAGGACCAAGTCTCCTGGTTCAAAACTTCTAGGACAGACTTTATTTTGATATGTTCGAGGCACTCTCTTCTGGTAGCATTGGGCATGATGCAGAGCTTGCAATCTATGCTCATCAATTTGATCAAGCTGAACATGACGGTCTTGTACCCACTCAGCCTCTTCTAATTCCGCCTCCCTCAAGATCCTTAACGAAGGAATCTCCACTTTGAAGGGAAGGACTGCTTCCATGCCATACACCAAAGAGTATGGTGTTGCTCCTGTGGATGTCCGGATGGAGGTTTTATAAGCCCATAATGCATAAGGCAGCTTTTCATGCCAATCTCTATGGGTCTCGGCCATTTTTTTCAAGATCTTTACCAGAATATAATGGTGCCCATTAGATGCTGCAGGATGAATGGCCCCGATAACATCAATTCCCCAAGTAGAAAATGGCCAGGGTGATGACATGCTATGCAATTGTTGTGGGGGAGCATGTATAAAATTGTCGTGTATCTGGCAGTTATGGCATCTTCTGACAAAATGGCAATAGTCCGTTTCCATTGTGGACCAAAAATACCCTTGTAGCATAATTTTCTTGTCTAGAAGAATCCCATTCAGATGTGGGCCGCAGGTGCCTGCGTGGACTCTCAGCATTAGCTCATCTGCCTCCTTTTTGTCTATACACCTGAGGAGCATCTGGTTATAAGACCTTCTGTATAGCTGCCCGGCCCCGAGCACATATTTGGATGCTAACCATGTCAAGGTCTTCTTATCTGATGCAGAAATGCCAGGAAGGAAACTACTAGACTCCAAAAATGCTTTAATATCACTATACCAAGGTGGTTCTGCAGATGATGGCGCCTCTTGGATATGCATACAATGTGCCGGCTGTTCAATGCATGTGACCGAAATGTCTATAGCCTGTGCCTCTGGGAGTGATAACCATGATGCCAGGGTTTCCAGTGCGTCTGCATATGCATTCTTGGCTCGCTTCATGAAAGAAAACTTGACATCTTCAAATTCTTCAGTCAATTTCAACAAGTGTTCATGATATAATACAAGCTTCTGGTCTTTTGTCCTCTAGTCACCATTGACCTGTGAAATAACCAGCATTGCATCACCAAATACGTGGAGCTCTTGGGCACCTTGGTCCGTTGCTATATGTAAGCCTAAGATACAGGCCTCATATTCGGCTTCATTATTGGTGCATTCGAACGTCAGCTTCCTCGCAAAGGGAATAAGCTGTCCTTGTGGCGTTGCTAAAACTGCACCAATGCCTCTTCCTCGCTTGTTGACCACACCATCGAAATACAGACACCATTGCCGCTTGTTCTGAGGTCCCTCTGGTTCTTCGTCACCCATTGCAAACAATATATCCTCATCTGGGAACAGAGGCTGGTAGTATGGAAAAGGTAAGTCGGCCAAGTGATCTGCCATGGCTTGTCCTTTTATGGACTTCTGTGTGACGAAGGTGATATCGTATTGGGATAACATCACCTGCCATTTAACACATCTGCCCACCAAAGCTGGCTCTTTACGCCCAGATTTGTCATGTTGGCCTAAAACTACGCCCATAGAATGCTGCGTGGTAGAGAGATATAGTAACAAAGGGTGCTAGAAAACCTTGAAAAGGAGAAGGTTGAAGGAATGATGAATGTCAAGCAGCCTTCTCCGGCGATGGTGGGACTGGAGTAGTTTTCCGGCTGGAATCGTGCTGCTAGCTACTGGGAGAGGTGGAGCGGCGATGTGATGGGCCGAGGAGCACCGGGGAGACCAGAGAAGGAAGAGAGGAACCTTGGGGGCCAGGACCGTGCCTTGGACTAGCCCCCCCACCTACATCGCCAGAAAACGGCGACGGCGAGCTGCCTGAATTGCTCGGAAACAAACCAGAAAGAGAGAGGGGACACCAGGAAGCTATATTCGAAACTAAAAGAGGTCTGAGGAGAGCGTACCTATCCTGATGACGTGAGGCTCCTTCTTATCTCGCCGGAGTGTCTGAATTCTCCTCCACTCCTTCCCGCGAATCTCCCTTTCTCTCTGGAATTCACTGGCACTTTGAGTTCTCTCTCTCTTTCGCCAAAAGTTCTCCCAAAACTCTGCCTCTACCCCCTTATATAGGTGAGGAAACCCAACAACCAACTTATAACAGACGGCCAACCGTGTAACAGAAATGCCTAACAACCCTCTAACCTCCTAAACCAGACTCGTAACAGCCTAACCAACTAACAAACACTATCCCCCTACTGCTCCCTGCTGTCCCTTGCTCGCTGACAAGATGAACAACGATCCAGGCCTCTCCGGCGACCCATCCGACTACTGGAGATGTTTCGGTTTGTGCTGGATCAACGGGGCTTGGACTGGATGATGGATTAGAGCTGAGCTCAGTGAGGAAAACCAGCTGAGACGAAATCGTGTGGTGTTTAGGAAGAGAAAAATGGGTTCAATGAGGAAGGGAGTAGGAAAATGTAATATTTGTATATTTTTGGTAGAAAAACATTAGTAAATGAAGAAGGGAAAAAAGAATATGGTGTTGGGTTGAAACAATATAGGGAGGAATTATTCATGGTGGGCCTTCATGGGCTTTGGGGCCAAGGTGGACTCAATTGGGCTTAATGGGCCTATGTGGGCCTTGTGGGCCCCCATGGGCCCAAATGGGGCTAAATGGGCCCAAATGGGCTAAATGAGCCTAAATGGGCTAAATGAACCTTTAATGAATTGAATGGGCCCAAGAAAGGCTAAATGGGCCTAAACAAGTCTTGTGGGCCCAAGTAAGCTCAATTAGGGTTTAATGGGCCTATGTGGGCCTCCATGGGCCTAAGTTGGCTTCCATGAATTAAATGGGCCTAATGAGGGTTAGAGCTCAGCCACCACCTGCAAAATCAGAAAATTGGGGTGTCTACAGATGCCCCTCCCTAAGCATGGTCGGAGGACGAGTAGAACAGAGACCGATGCTCAGGGTTGAGAAAGACACCCCACGTGAATCCACAAGCAAGAGTTAACCACCGGCAAATAGCCACTAGCCAGAGTACATACCCGAGGTCCGCCTTAGAGGTCCCATAGCCACAACCAAAGCTAAACAGAGGAACAAACAAAAAAGACTAAGAATTGACAAGCTGACGACCAATAAGCACCTAAGAGACATGACTGGCTATTGCACTTGTCGAGAAAAGCACCAAACAAGACTCACGGTGCTAGCCGACCGGGAAATGACTGATCACGGAAGTCATCTGGGTAGTTCGGGCTACCAGCCTAGAAGGAGGGAAGAAACAACATTGCTTTGATACCGTCCATTCGGAGCAGTAATCAAAACAACAGAGGGACACAAAGGTTTGTCCAGACAGACCGAATCATGGAAGGGAACATCTAGACTACACCCAATAGTCCAGATAGGAGAAAAGGGGAGGCCTGGATTCCACCCGTCTGGATAGGAACCCAAAGGCGGGAGAGAGTGCCTTGATTCCATCCGTCCGGATAGGACCACACAAGCGAGGAAAATGCTTCAATCCCATCCGTCCGGATAGGACCGCAAAGGCTATGAAAATGCCTCTATCCCATCCGTCCAGATAGGACTCGATCCCATCCGTCCGGATAGGATCTCATAGGCGAGGAAAATGCCTTAATCCCATCCGTCCGGATAAGACTCGATCCCATCCGTCCAGATAGGATCTCACAGGCGAGAGGAGGTGCCTTAATCCTATCCGTCCGGATAGGACCCGATCCCATCCGTCCGGATAGAACCGCAAAGGCTAGGAAAATGCCTTAATTCCATCAGTCCGGATAGCACCCGATCCCATCCGTCCAGATAGGACCGCAAAGGCCAGGAAAATGCCTTAATCCCATCCGTCTGGATAACACCCGATCCCATCCGTTCGGATAGGACCACAAAGGCCAGGAAAATGCCTCTATCCCATCCATCTGGATAGGACCCGATCCCATCCATCCGGATCGGATCGCAAAGGTGAGGAAAATGCCTTTATCCCATCCGTCCAGATTGGACCGCAAAGGCCAGGAAAATGCCTCTATCCCATCCGTCAGGATAGGACTTGATCCCATCTGTCCGGATAGGACCACAAAGGCCAGGAAAATGCCTTAATCACATCCGTTCGGATAGGATCGCAAAGGCCAGGAAAATGCCTTAGTCCCATCCGTCCGGATAGGACCGCAAAGGCGAGGAAAATGCCTTAATCCCAACTGTCCAGATAGGATCTCACAGGTGAGGAAAATGCCTTAATCCCATCCATCAAGATAAGACTCGATCCCATCCGTCCGGACAAGAAACCAAAAGGCGAGGAACAATGCCTCGATCCCGTCAGTCCGGATAGGAACTCGAAGGCGAGGGAAAATGCCTCGATCCCATCTGTCGGGATAGGAACTCGAAGGCGAGGGAAAATGCATCGATCTCATCCGTTCGGATAGGAACCCAAAGGCGAGGAAAATGCCTTAATCCCATTTGTTCGGATAGGATCTCACAGGAGGGAGAATGCCTTAATCCCATATGTCCAAATAGGACCCGATCCCATCCGCCCGGATAGGACCGCAAAGGCGAGGAAACTGCCTTAATCCCATCAGTCCGGATAGGACCGCAAAGGCGAGGAAAATGCCTTAATCCCATCCGTCTGGATAGGATCTCATAGGCGAGAGAATGCCTTAATCCCATATGTCCGGATAACCCGATCCCATTCGTCCGGATAGGACCGCAAAGGCGAGGAAAATGCCTCAATCCCATCCATCTGGATAGGACCCTATCCCATCCATCTGGATAGGACCGTAAAGGCTAGGAAATTGCCTCGATCCCAGCCATCCGGCTAGGACCCGAAGGCGAAAGAAAAATGCCTCGATCCCATCTGTCGGGATAGGACCCGAAGGCTAGGAGAATTCCTCGATCCCATCCATCCAGACAGGAACTCGAACGCGAGAGAAATGCCATGATCCCATCCGTCCGGATAGGACCCGAAGGCAAAGGAAGAATGCCTCGATCCCATCCGTCCGGATAGGAACTCGAAGGAGAAGGAAAATGCCTCGATCCCCATCCGTCCGAATAGGAACTGAAGGCGAGAGAAATGCCTTATCTGGCCTGGAAGTTGCAAAACTTCCTCTGTCCAGATAGAGAATAAACGAGATACTCGACTATTATCTAGGTGGCCCTAGTGCCAAGCCGATAGGCAGAGGAGAGGAGAGTCTTGCACCGATCGTGCACATGCTGTCAAAGTGGCGATGCCCATTTCGCATCAACCATGATTGATCAACAGACTGGCTAGAGATGTTCTGCTGTATTTTATTATCAAAGTCAAATGGGTGTTTACATGTACTGCAACTTGTAAGTGTAACATGATGTGAACTTTAAGAACCCTCTTCATCTCTGGGTCATTTGGAGCTCATGGATTTCGTGAAGAGCATCCGGCTCGGGGCGGCACTGCAGATTGGCCAGGTCTCTTCGACTTTGGCTTCATAGTCTGCTATGCAACTCCTCCCTTCTTCGGTTGCAAGATATTTTGACCGTATGGAGCCACTAAGCAAGTGAGATAGCTCCCTGGTCAGAGTGTAGGAGCTCAGGGGGTATTCTTTGAATCGTGCTGGCATCTGCCCCTGAGCCAGAGAATCCTGTTGGTAACCGAACTGCCGCATCACACGGATTGGGGGGTACTCCACTCCACCAGTCTACCCCGGTAGGATGATAAGCCACATATCTATTGTATTGAAAAATGCTTCAAAGTTGCAAGAAGCTGATGGAATAATGCACGATATGATCTTCTGTTCTGTCAGGCTTTGTAATCGCTCGTTCTCCTTCTGAACTGAGGTGAGCATGCGCATGTGGCCACTTTTGCAATAGGACTCAAAGGCTGATCAATTTGGGCACAAGACTGCTACACCCAGATGTGTAGCCATCCATACTTGTACAAAAGCTCCATAGCCGTAAAAATGCCGGCAGCGTCGCAATGAACAGTCTAGCGCTCGATAAGTTTCTGCTAGGATAACTGGAGCCAGATCCATCTGCTGGGTGACAACTGCCAAGGCAATCTCGACAACTTCGATGCTTACAATCATCTGACCATGGCTGAAGCTTAACTCTCCCAACAAGTGGACAACAAAGCCTTTCAACCACAACTCATCACCTAGAGAGGCACGCATTCCAGCTACTTTGTCAAAGTAAGCCAACTTCAACATAGGAGACAGTCTGTCAATACAAATGAGCTGGCACCCACACTCACTGGTGCCCACACTCACTGGTCGGTAGGCCTGTAAGCTCGTTCAACATTAAGGAATACCTGTCACGCTGCATGAACACTGTGGGTCCTAGGAATCTCTGTAGGCAACATATTTTGTGTACCTCTTCTAGAGTAGGGGTCAGCTCGATTCTCCCAAAGCAGAACACGTGATGATCCGGCTTCCAGAATAGGGCAGCCGCACACAGAAAGTATCGGGAAACCTTCACTTTTGCGATGTCCAGAAGCTTTGTAGAGACTCCCCAAATCCGCAGCTTGTTGCGGTCACTTTCAGTTAACTGTTTGATCCAAGCTTGGAGAACATCTGAGCACTGTGTGGGCACAACCATTGTGAGGTACCCCATGATCTGTAAGGCACCTCATCTTTCCTGGCTCGAGACTCTTCTGAAGGGGTAGATGATTTCCTGTAAACATTTCAAAATATTATTCTTCAGCACAAGATTTCCACTTTGCTAGTTCAACAACACTTGGCAGAATCAAGGCAGGAAGATAAAAACTGAAATAGTAACGGAGGGATTGACCCATAACTGAAGACTGTAGCTAAAAGAGTTGAAAAGACCAAATCTTGTGCACAACCCTAAGAGAAGGTCCCAGTTACCAACTGGCTCTAACCAAGCAGTGAGATAAGGACAACAGACTTGGGGAACTGGGATCGTTTGACTGCGCCTTCTGGCCGATTACTGGGGATCATCGACCTATAGAGCAGCTGACATGCCCCTAGTCGAGCATTGGCCTAGAGTGTGTGACCATAGGACAGCTGACATGCCCCTGGTTGAAGGCTTTAGTTCGGTTATAATGTAAGTTGATGTTCTGTATGTGACTTTTGACCAAAACGCAGTTGTCATGCCCTTGGTCGAAGTCTCTGGTCCAATTTCGCCATAACTGGCTTTTAGTATGTGAACTCTGACCAAAGAGCAGCTGACATGTCCCTTGTAGAAATGGATCAAAGCATCTAACCATAGGATAGCTGACATGCCCTTGGCTGACACGGAAGACTCTTAACCAATCGGAGCAGCTTTCATGCCCCTGGTCAATTACTGGCTCAGTGTGGCCAACCATAGGACAGCTGACATGCCCCTAGTTGACATAAATGGTCCCAAACCAACCAGAGCAGCTTACATACCCTTGGATTAGGTGGTCTCTTCTTGATTCTCTTGAATTGAAAGACATTGTCGCATTCAAGACAAGAGAGCCAAGTGACACTCTGCGACGTTTATTAGGATGATGTTTACAAGAAGAAATATATGCATGCTAAATGATTTGTTGGATCTTATTGGTGCCCTCAGTGTTGGGATGCCTATTGCCAAGTACAAAGGAATGTCAACTCCAGACCTCATGAGACTCTATTCAAGCCCCTAGTTGTTGGGTGGCTCTCTGGAAACGGGTCACTGTGTTTTGGGCTCCATTCCAAACCCCACTAGACCGTACCCCTGCTTTTTATTTTAATTATTCTTTATTCTCTCTCTCATAGGCATGTGGGCTCACCCTATCCTTGGCTTGGAGGTAATAGGTACCTAGTTTATGATGGGGAGCTGCTGCTTGTTTAAAGGGGTGGCTAGGCCCTTTTGGACATTCCTCCCAGGTATTTACTCCAACTCCTCTCCAAGATAAACTCGAGGGACAGGGCTACCCAACATGCCTCTCTCTTTAGGGCGGACTTCTATCTGCGACTTCTGTCTTCTTATTCTTTTATGCCCTTTCACAGATATATATATATTTTTTATTTCTCACGCTCTCATTCTCACCCCTAACATTTTATCTCCCTCTGGGAGGTGTAGGGTCCCTAAGGAGCTTGGATACTTCACCCAATTCACAATGAAAGGTGGGTCCCTCACTCTCTAGGTTCCTGAATAGTATCTACCTGAGGAGGTGCTACACATTCCCAACATTGGCTGGCTTATTCTGCCTATCATCATCAGGCTAAGATCCCTGCATGTGTTGATGTAAGCAAACTACGCCCTATATATGGATATTCTGCATGAGAATTAGTGTGTTGTGATGTAGAGCTACATGGATGTAGGAAGAGCATGGATATATGCATGTATGGAGGAAAGTGTTGGTGTCGTAGAGTGAGGACACACTGTTCATGATCACTGATAGTACTTTTTCAAGTAGCAAGAGTTAACTGGCTCTGATTGCTCGATGCAATCCATGTTTTCAAGGATGACAGCCCCTCCAGAGTAGACTTGTTTCACCACGAATGGTCCACGCTAATTGGGCTTGAACTTGCCGCGACCATCAGGGAGGTGTATTGCTCGCAAGACCAGGTCTCTTGGAAAAAAGATTCTTGGTCGGACCTTCTTTTGATAGGATTTGGCCATGCGCTTTTGATAGCATTGCGCATGATGCATGGCTTGCAGTCGATGCTCGTCGATCAAGTTTAGTTGAACAAGGCGATTCTCAATCCATTCTGCCTCTTCTAACTCTGCTTCTTTTCGGACTCTGAGTGATGGTATCTCCACTTCTACTGGTAGGACTGCCTCCATACCAAATACCAAAGAATATGGAGTCGCTCTTGTTGAGGTCCGGACTGATGTTCTATAAGCCCATAGAGCATATGGAAGCTTGTCATGCCAATCCTTATGCATCTCCGCCATCTTTTTAAGAATCTTAGTTAGATTCTTATTGGCGGATTCCACTGCACCGTTCATCTGTGGGCGGTACGGGGAAGACCTGTGATGCCTGATATGGAACTCTTGTAGGAAGTCCTCAAACTTTTTGGCTGTGAAATTAGTCCCATTATCAGAAATGGAGTGTGGGACCCTATACCAGGTGATGAGGTTATTCTTGATGAACTTCTCTATCACAACAGCGGTAACTGTCTTGAAGAAGGCTATCTCCACCCATTTTGTAATGGGGAGCACCTATATGGCGCACCAGAGCGGCGCACTTAGCTAGCGCCCCACTCTGGCGCCCCATGCAGGAACACCAGACTGATCAGAAGGTAAAATGCTCAATTTTGCGTCCCTGTTTGCATGGCTTTCTGATGTTTTTGAGCCTAGTTCTTTTACTGCTTGCTCTTTTTATTCCATGGTTTTGCATGCATTTGTTTTCGATAAAAACCAGATCATTTTCCAATTGTTTTCTCCCCTAGGATATTCAGTCTTGGGCAGGAATTTGGTAGGCTGTTTGCACCTTACTCCTACATGGAGAACCTATGCATCAGCCCATGATCCAATGTCATGACTGAATCTTGTTTTTCTCACTTAGCATAAAATAGGTAGGATCTTGTGTGAGGCCACTAGCCCTTGAGCACAAGATTCACAAATCATTGCATTTACATGTTTTTTCCAAGTTTTACAAAGGATTTTACACTGCATACTTTTCCAGAATGCATTCTCTAGTGATTTGGCTTTGCATAGTTTTCTATTTTCTCTCAGCACATCATTCTAGCCCATGTAGAAAGCAACTCGGCGTCGCATCAGACTGACGCACTAGTGTGACGCACCAGTCTGGCGCACCTAACAGGCGCAGAGGCCTGTTCACAGTAGCACACAGCAGGTCTCTATATGATTGCAGCATGTTTTTTGATTTGCTTTTGCATTTTTCTGGTTTTCTTCCTGAATATGTCAGGGGGGCATAACTCTGTTTTCAGCCTTTTCCATGCATTTTAGATTGCATTTGGCATATAGCAAGGCAAGGATGAAAACTCACTCGAGATTTAGATCTTTGATCTCATTATGCAATATTCTTGCATCAACACCTGACCCGACATACGAGTGATACTTCTGAGCATTATGACACACCCCTACACATCATGCACCCATATTTTAGACACCACACACATAAGCATGACATGGCATATCGCCCTCGGGCGTATAGCAAAGGCTGAAAAGCCGACATTCCATTAGCAATTGAGAAACCAATAGAAGACCGATACGAGGGTGCCTAACACCTTCCTCGTACGTAATAGGGATCCTTACCCATATTTCTGGTTTACGAAGACCTTTTCCCTTTTGTTGCATGATTTTCATGTTTTATGTGGTTTTCCTTGTCTTCCATTTGAATAGACTAGGTGGCGACTCCTGTATTTGCATATATTTTATTTTTGCCATGACTTTGCCGACTTTCACATATTTCGCCATTCTCACCGGCATGGTTACAGGAACTGGCGACTCCAGTGGGGATAACCAGATCCCAGCTTTGTTTTGGTTTCTCTTTTGCTTTAGCTTTTCTCCTTGCTTGATTATTGCCATGCTTTGTTTAGTGGTGTCTTTTTGTGTGCATGCCCTTTGTTATGTTGTTCTTTCCTTTTACACACATTTGCAATATCACCACTTTTGTACATATTGTAGCACATGCTTTCGTTTGTTTATCCATGTCTAAATTGCATGTTTATTTCCGTTCATGTATATGCCATGTCTAGGAGATTAGAGACATGCTTGCTTCCCCTTTTTGTTAATGAAAACATAACAACCAAAATCAATAAATAAGGCAAACTAGGGACAAATTGCGAATCTTCCCCCATGGTTTAATAAACTTGCAAGTAAAAGACTTAAAGCATACATTGCATACATCATATAGGGCATGCATCTTCTCCTCTCCTAGGCTTACCTATACAGTTTGCGAAGGACATTTTTCGGTGGCTCATCCTATGGCTTTGGCGTGGGATGAAAAATCGGGTTTGTCCCCCCTTGTCCAGGGTCGTGTCGGTGTAGTAGAAGGTACAACTTACTACTTTGGCAGAGGTCGAGGCCTTAAAACCACCACCCGTTCACTGCCTAAGCTTTGGCTGGGATTTAGAACGACCTTACTTTTTCTAAATTTGAGTCAGTGACCTATTCACCCTAGTGTGTGAACCCGGAGTAGACAGCTTGATAGGACATCCCTAGTTAGTGAGAGAGTGCATACTAGAAGCATGCATTTGCATTTCATACCACCATAATCATTGCATCTTTGCTGATTTGTTTGTTTTTGTGCATAGGATATCTGATCTTTGAGTTTCCTTAGCCTGAGCTCAAGATCTTTCCTTTCATTGACTCTATTTGCGACCACATTTTCGATCGCATCTCCCGAGTTATTCGTCACTTCCGACGATAGCTTGTCCTAGGATTCGTCCTGTTCTTCCTAGCCGCAGTCCAATCCTCACTCGCTCGTGATCAACGATGGCCCAACATGATGGCGAGACCCTTTCCCCTGCTGTCTAGGAGGAGGTCCCCGCCTCGGGGCACTCTTCCTATGTGTCTGTTCCTGTCATCTCTACTGCCTCCACTTTTGCCTTAGCTTCTGGAGGACCTCCACCACCTCATTTCTGTGTTCCCGTGGTAACCCCGCCTTCGGGATCACCTGCCTGGTCTTCTCCTACTGTCGGGGCCACAGCAGTCGAGCCTGTCTCCCCTCGGGGTTATGTGTTTACTAGCCCTCATCCTACTGCGGTTGTTTCAGTAGTAGCTACCCCCTAGTTTGGACAACTGGGATCTCATCCTCTAGCTTCATCCCCTGTCATGCCTCCTTCCTTCAGAGCCACCAGCGACGAACTCGTGACCGCGCAGCTGCAACAAATGTCGGCCCTCGCCCAGCAGCTGCAGGGATTAGCACTAGCGCTCCAGCCCTTCTCAGCTTTGTCTTTCCCAGCTCCCGAGTTGCCTGCGCAATCGGCCTTAGGACCACAGTTTGCACCTGCTACACTCCCACCACAGCCGTTGCCATCCCTTGTCTCTCCGACAATAGGGGTGTCAGCATTAACCTCTGTTACACCAGCACAACACCCACCTCAGCATGCATCCCTCCTATCTGGTGGCCAGCCCCCTAAGCCGACGTGAGCATTACCATCCGTGAGTGTTGATACCATCCCGGTCCAACAGCTCTTGCTCCCACATTCTGCATCACTAGTTGCACCACCCCCTGCTTTTCCCTCACCCTTTTGTCACACACAGGCCTCATCCTTCATCCCACAGCACAATGTACCCATGCATGGGTACACTGGCCATCTTGTTGTAGCACCAGACAGCGGAATGGTGGATCCGGAGGAACCCTTAGGGGTGACCCATACAGTGTACACAGCACCTGCCTCTACTGCACAGTCCACAGCTGCAGTAGCTCCAGATGCTCTCCTCGCGAGAGTAAACGATCTGGAACGCACTCTCCGGCAAGTGCAAGGTTGGGACCGCCAGTCCTACCAATTCCGGGACCTCTGTTATTTCCCAGAGGCGACTCTCCCCCTGAATTTTCATATTCCGGAATTTGAAAAATACAATGGTAGGGGCTGCCCAATTGCTCACCTCAAAGCTTATTACGGACACCTCGCTCAGCTCCAAGCTGACGAAAGGTTGTTAATCTGCTTGTTCCAAAAGAGTCTTACGGGGCCCACGTTGAAGTGGTTCACATCCCTCAACATGGCCACCATCAAGACTTGGGATGACCTTACACAGGCATTCCTGGAGCAATATTCCTTCAACCTCGACTTAGTCCCCAAGCAGGAGGACCTAGTCGCTCTCAAGCAGAGGCCCCAAGAAGCATTTGGGGAGTACCTTGGACGTTGGCACTGTAGACACCCCAATTTTGAGCGCATTTGGCAACAGGCTCCTCCAGTTGATGCTCTGGTCGCGACCACCAAAATCCTAGCTCACACAAGCCCAATTAGGTTCACACTAGCCCACATGACCCAATAAAACACTAAAACCCATTAAAATTCACTGAAAGATAAATAAAACACTTAATCCA
>JAMKQA010009736.1:0-18113 GCA_024699735.1 Posidonia australis | reverse complement strand
CCCCCACCGCAACAGAGAGGAACCTGAACATAGTGGAGAGGAGAAAAAGAGAGATCGCCGGAGAGAGGAGAGAACCTATGAGCACCCTCATTTGAGCCCCAAACCATCCAGCCACTACCACCATATCCAGAGCACTCCCTCCATCATCTTTGCAACCCAGGAGCCTCACTAAACCGCCACCAAAGCCGTCAGCCCAGAGGAGAGCCGCTGTCGAGCTTTGTCGGAAGACAGCCCAGCCATCATTCAGGTAACCTCTTCCCCTTTTAGCACGATCATTTTTTTTTATCCTTAGTTTTGTTGAGCATCCAAGCCTACTGGGTGGGATATTGCCGGAGGCAACCCCTTGTCACACCATCCCCTTTTGCTCCGGTAGTGGGTTCACCATCAGAGGTGAGGCCAGTGGCCTTTTGGCTCGGGACAAGGTCCCTGCACTCCCCCTTCATCTCCTCCCTCTCCCTCCTTGTTCCCCAAGCCCACGGTTAGCCTCGCGGAGGCCCAGGCAGACAGAGCACCACTCGCCGTCGTCATGGAAGATGACCGGAGTCATCGCCGACGAACCTAGCGGGAGGGATGGTCTAAGGGTCCCCAGACCTCCGCATAGCTTCCAGGAGGTGCCTCATCACCTTCCGGTCCTCACTCAACCGTTGCAGCCTTCCTCTGAGCCTCCATCGACGGTTTTCGATTATCGCAGGAGCCAACCGCCGCTTTCTCTAGCGAGTTGAACGGGAGGAGGCCTTTAGTAGCCCTCCTCGCTCCTCGAAGCCACTGGGAAGCTCGTGAGGGCCTCCCAGAGCTCCCTCAACCCTAGGATGCCACTCATCGCCGCTGTAACACCACTGTCTAGTTGCCGTCCCCACGCCGCTCGCCGAAGCCTGAGGTGGGGGAGGCCTCTTAGGCCTCCCCAGTCCAGCCCACTGCTTGGAGGTGCTCGCCGTGGCTCCCCTAGCTTTTCCGACCACCGGCACGCCTTCCCGCCGCGGAGGCTCAGCGGAGTTCACGTCGGAGTAGGAGTGCTGGCGATCCATCGGTGATCTTCGAAACAGCCTAATTTAACAATATTTTCTTTAGTATTTTATAATTACACATAGTTCCTAATTATCATTACATATACGTCCCTGGAATTTCTTTCAGATCCTTTTTTATTGCATTCATGTCCTTTTTCCTTACATCTAGGTAGACTTGTCAAACGGGTCGTGTCGTGTACCTATCGTGTCGTATATAAACGTGTATAATATATGTATATAGTAAATCCAAATACGACCCATTTAATTGTCGTGTACTTAATACTAAACCTAAACACGAACTGTCTATTAACGCGTATACACGACACGACCCGTTAAGTACATGTTTAAGTGAATCATATCGTTTTGACACGATAACGATCCGATTAACACAAGTACACGTTTACACGTTTATTACACGGTTACAGGTATATTACACGAATACACGTTTAGTACACATTTAACGTTTACATGTTTTATACACGTTTTGTACACAAGGAAAAAACAAACACAAATTAATAAATTATGAAACCAATCATTCAATAATATTTCACGAATTCCATTGTTCCATATGTTAATATTCCAAGTCTACAACACAACATAAACATCCATCATTCAAAATAATGAAATCTAGAATCCATTGTTTCAATTGATACAAAAAGAACTATTGTTTTAAATAAAGAAAAGAAGAAGAAGCTACATTGCTCTATTTTCCTATAATAAAAGGAAAATGAACTACATCACATGCCATCAATATCATCGACCCTAACCACCTTGCAAAGAAACATTCAACACGTTAGCATGTAACTTGTAAGTATTAAAATTAAAAAAAAATTCTATACTACCTTCAACTAAACCTCTTGAATAGACTCATGCATTGTAGAAGTGGAGCACTGTCTCGAGTTGGAAATTGAGGTGTTCAACTTCATGATATCTTCAGTAAGTTCATTTAATTTAGGCTCCAAATCTAAGTTAACATAATACAAAAAAATTAGAATTGCATTCTCATAGTCATAGATCCATATAAAAATACAATTTAATATGAAATAAAAACTACCTTCTTTATCAAACAACCAATCTCTTAGACAAAGTAAAGCTTCAACTATCTCGGGCTTTAATGTACTACGATATTGATCCAATACTTTACCTCCCACACTAAATGCAGATTCTGATGCAACTGTAGATATAGGAATGGATAAAATATCCCGAGCCATGAGAGCAAGATCTGGATACCTGTACTATTGGTGGCACGAAGGAAAATGCTATTATCTTTTTGTGCAATACACAGTCTTCAGATATATAATGAGCAGTGAGAGAAAGATATCCATCAGTAGCAATAGAAGTCCATAAATCTGAAGTCAAGCATATCCTCCCACTAAATGAATGCAAAAGATTTTGAAGCTTTTTTTTATCAACTTTATAAATATTCAGACAATCAGACCTTGCAGTGTTCCTACTAATCAATTTAATATCCTCATTAATATAAGAAAATATTTCTCGAATTGCTTCATACTCAACAAATTGGAATGGTAAGTTATGTCGCACAATAGCCAAAACTAGCAACTCACGGAATTTTTCAGGATCAAACTTAGAAGAACGAATGGACAATGACTCTTCATTTTTTGTCAACAACATTTGACGAATATCATATGTCCTTTGACAACTTCTTTGATGTTTAAGCATATTACTAGTGCCATTTTTTGTATCACTAGAACATTCATAACCACATTTCTTACACTTGGCTTTTTTCATATTATCAGGACCTATAGGAAGCTCTTCAAATGTATTCCACATAGAGAAAGTACGCAATCATTTGTGTTGAGGTTTACCTCTAACATTGGGATCAGTTTCTTGTTCTCTAATCTCAGGAGATGATCCATCTGAAGAAGAAGAAAGAAGTAATCAGGATCATGCAATCACAAATCGATTAAAAATAAAATGAGAGTACAACAGGGAGAGCATTGAAAATAGAAAAAAATAAACTGAGCTCAGTAACAATTCAAAGCTCAGTAATATTGCTCTTGTATTGAAAAAAACTCAGCATTGAATAACTCAAAATAAACTGAGCATTGATTCATTGAATATTGCTCTTGTAATATAGGCTTAGCAACTTGAAAAATAAATTGGAATTCCATATATTGCTGAGCAACTATATTGCTGAAAAATAAACTGAGCATTGTAATATATTGCTCTTATAAGTTATAACTCAAAATTAGAATGGAGGCCATACCTGAGCCGCACTTGCACAGGACTACAGTCTACAAGAGGGGAGGGTGGAGGCGCGGAGGGCACAGTAGCAAAAAGGGAGGAAGGGGCGGAGGCTGGTCCGCCCATTGGCTCACGGTGGCACGAGGGCACGAAGAGGGGAGGGCACGATTGCACAACTGTCGATCCACACGCTAAGAGGGGAGGGGCGAAGGCTGGTTCGATCACTGGCTCACGGTGGCACGAGGGCACGAAGGCCCCAGAGTAGGGAGAGGGCACGACTGCACAATCGTCGATCTGCACGCCAAGAGGGGAGGGCGATGGTTGGTCTGCGCATTGGCTCACGGTGGCACGAGGGCACAAAGGCCGCAGAGTAGGGGGAGGGCACGACTGCACAACCGTCGATCCGCACACCAAAGCTCACGGTGGCTCAATCTCTCAGGCACAACTGTCGATCTGCACACCCGAACTCAGGCACGGCAGGTTGACGTCACGACGAGTCGGCGACACACCCTGAGACGTCACGGAGATCAAGTGAGGGGCGCAGAGCCGTAGTCGCATAGCCGCTGTCCGCTGAGAAGTGAGGGGCGAATGAAGATAAAAAGATTCAAAGAAACCCTAAATGACTAAATCCCTTATATAGACATATAGTTAATTAATTATATTGTATTATTGATAAAATATAAGTACATAATTTATAAGTTATAATAGTGTATTATAATGTTAGTATTAGTATATTTAGTGTATTATAGATTTACAGTATTATTATAATAATGTAATCAAGGTAAATCTATTAAATAATGATAAATAAATACTAATATAATAACGTGTATTTAACGTATACTAAATAGGTAATCGTGTACTATGTACACGATTAGTTAACATGTACTTATCGTGTACTTATCAGATTTTTTACTTTAGACACGAAAACGACTTGTTTAATAATCGGGTCTAATTATTAGACACGATAAGTACACGAGACACGATAAGAATAAACCCAAACATGGTTATATCGTGTCGTGTCAGAAATTGACTGGTCTACATCTAGGTCATTTCTTACATTTAGGTCCTTTTTATTACACTTAGGTCCTGTAGTTTTGTGTTTAAGCCCCTGAAGATTTAAATAAGTTTCATTCCTTTATTATTTTTGTAAATATTGCATGTTTTGTCCTGTTCAAGTTTTAATTTCATTTTTAATCCCATATATGATTGTTTCTTCACAGTTAGACCCCTATATTTATGTTTTCTTTGCAAATGAGTCTTGAACATTTATTTTGTGACCCCTGAGTTTTTTATTTTAAAATTGTATTGTGAAAGTTGCATAGTTTGCCTTATTTAATTTTTAATTGCATTTTCAGTCCTATTCATACATGTTTTATCACATTGAAGTCCCTGAGATCATGTTTTCTTTGCATTTAAGTCCTGAGCTTTTGCATTTTGCCTCTAGAGTTTTTTGAAAAGAGTTTCCTTTATACAATTTGCATTTTAGACCTTAACGTTATCCATTGTTACACTGATCATATAAAAAACTTAATTTTTATTACATTTTGGTCCTGAAATTTTGCAAAGCAGTCCCTGAATTCACCTATAATATTTTTTTAGACAGGAAAATTTACATCTAAGTCCCTAAAACTTTCTTAAATCATTAATGATAGTTTTTATTGCATTTTAAATCACATTTTAATATGTTTCACATTTATTGATCACTTGTGCTTGTTAGTACCCACTTGAATAAAGTTTTCATCAAAAACCATGTTTGAAATATAAATGAACATCTGATTTGCACATTAGACCCTGAGTTTTCAGGGGATTACCTAAGTGCGATTCTCACATCCCATTGTCACATTTTCCTTTGATCCATCATCTATACACTAGGGTAGAAGTTTCTGAATGAATTTTAATCCAGGTATTCATCCTTTTTTGTGAATTTTGCATTTTAATTCCTATTCTTGTCCTTTATTGTTTTTACATCGTTTTATTGTTTAAAGACCTTTCCTTTTGCATGTTTTCTTTTGCTTGACATTTTTAATACATTTTAGCGTACCTTAGACCATGCATTATCCCCTTGCATGGATTTATCACATTTGACCACTAAAATGACCAAATTCCCCCTGAGTCATCAATTCATGCATATGTGTGTCAGTTATTGCACCAAGTCATGCACAATCTTTGTCCAAGGCATTCATTAGCATCCTTTACTCATTTAGGTACATTTCCATGCATTTTACGTAGTTTTTGCTGTATTTGCACATTAGTCCATTCTTTTTGGATAAGTTTGCATTTCACGCATTCTTCCGGGGATTTTTCTCCCATCTGTCTTCGGATTCCTTCATCTGATATTTGATTTGATTGTCTTTATTCCATGTTTTCGGATTTTTTCGATTTGATCGGATTATTTTCCCTTTTTGATTTTCACGACCTTTTTTGTGATTTCGATGACTCAGGTTGACCCCACCTTCCATCTGTTTGACCTCAGTATGGTTTTCTGGACTATTCATTACAAAAAACATCGTCATTTTATGTGATTTTCTTCTCATCTCACCATTTGCCTATTTTATGTGGATTTCTTTGCAATTTTTCCATTTAGATCTTTGGTATTTTCTGCACTCCTAATGATTTGGGTCTATTGTATTTTTGATCCCCTTGACATCAGTATAGTTTTCATAACCATTCTTTACAAAAAATCATCATTTTATGTGAATTTCTTCCCACGACATAGTTTTCCTGTTTTATGTGGACTTCCTTGTAGTTTTCCCACCTTGATTTCCGCGATGCTTTCTTTGATTCTAACGATTTGAGTCAATTGCATTTTTGACATTCTTGAGACCTGTATGATTTTCCAAGTGCTTCTCACCAGAAACCTTGTCATTTCATGTGATTTTCTTTGTTGTGTCATACTTTGTGATCTTGTCATTTTATGTGGATTTCTTCGCAGTTTTCGCGTACCCTCTTTTACGTCCATCCAGACTTGTCTTGGCATTCATATCAGCATGATTAGCACATGATCAAGGCATAGCAAGCATTCACTTAGCCTCTAGCAAGCGAATTAGTCCAGAAAGACCGAGTTTCTCGGGCGTACAGGGGTGCCTAACGCCTTCCCCGTGCGTAATAGGAATCCTTACCCATCCTCTGGTTAGTAGACATCTGGCCTTTATGTTTACATCTCATTCATTCACTTTTTTGTGATTTGTTTATGGTTTTCCTCGTCTTTCCCTTAAAAGACTAGGTGGCGACTCCATTTCTTTCCGTTCTCATTCTATCTCGTGCCTTCGCCATCTTGGCATGCCTGTGGCCTCCTCCTTCTGGCGCCCCGAGCTGGACCCCCTACGCTAGGGCACGGTCGCAGGAATCACAGAAAACATCTCAGAAAATAAGACGAAAAAATTGCAAAGAAGTTCGTGCAAAACAGGCAAACTTTGACATGTGGAAAATTCACATAAAATGACGTCCTTTTTGGAAAGAACGCTATGAAAAACCACACCATCATCAAGAGTACCAAAAATGAAATAGACCCAAATCATTAGAATTGCAGAAAACATCACAGAAACCCCAATGGAAAAATTGTAAAGAAATCCGCATAAAACTGGCAAATGGTGACGTGTGAAGAAAATCACATAAAATAACGGTGTTTTTGTAAATAATGGTTTAGTAAACTATACTGATATCTAGAATATAAAAAATGGGGTCAACTCAAGTCATCAGAATCGTGGAAAAAGTCATGAAAATCAAAAAGGAGAAATAATCCATAAGTGGGCCAATGTGGGCCTTTCAGTCGGTTAGTGTATGCCTTTAGGCAATAAAATCCAAATCAAATTGAAAAAATCCAAAATATAGGAGTAAAGAAAATCAAATTGAATGTCGGATGAGGGACTTCGAAAACAAAGTGAAGAAAAATTCACGAAAGAAACACATGTGATGCAGGCTTAATTAAAAAAGATGGGCTGGTGTAACCATGCCGGCGACAGCCTCGTGCGTGGGTGAAAGGCCAAATGCGCGAGGGTCTGCAAAGTCACGGCAAAACAAATAAAAGAAAATGATAAAAATGCAGGAGTCGCCACCTAGTCTACTTGAAAACGGGAGTCGAGGAAAATCGTTTTAAAACATTTAAAACCATGCCATAAAACCAATGGAAAAGGTCAACATGAACCAGAAAATGGGCAAGGATCCCTGTTATGCACAATGAAGGTATTAGGCACCCTCGTGCGCCCGAAAAATCGATCTTTCATGGGTTTTTCGTTTACTTATATGAAATGTTGGCTTTTTAGCCTGTTTCTGTACGCCTGAGGGCGATATGCCATGCAATGCTACATGCAAGTGGTGCCTTATGCTAACATGGGTAGAGGGACTGTAGGGTGTGTCCTAATGCTTAGAAAGGTCACCCGAGTGGTGGATCAAACACTGGTGCAAAAATATCTCACGGATGTAACCACAGATCCAACAATATCGATTGGCTAACGTCCTCGCTTTGCTATATGCAAAACCTAAGCAACCAGGCACAAAAATGGATGAAAACAGACTGGAGCCATACTGATATATCCAGGAGGACACTCAAAGATAACCAAAGGCAAAGCAAATTGGGAATCATGCTAAATACCATGCCAAAAAGCTACTGTGTGCAGTGAAAAACAGGCATGTGCGCTTGTGTGGTGCGTCAGACTGGTGCGCTAGTCTGGTGCGTCACCTATGTGCACCTATGTGATGCACCACCTATGTGCGCCTATGAAATTGCAGGTCAGACAGTAAGCTTGACTAATGTGCCATGCGATATAAAACCTTGCAAACATGCATAAAACCATCTGAAAATGCATCATGGACATCTAAAAAACCTGATTACTTGTGAGTTCCCCTCTCTTCCATAAAGGAAAGAGGAAACCCAAAACATCATGGCATGGGTCTTGTGCTCAAGGGTAATAAGCCTCACACAAGACCACACAACCCTACTCTAATGAAGGTTAATGAATCCCAACTACGCCACTTAGGTCGAGATCATGGACTGATGCAAAAGAACTCCACACAAAGAGTTCTGGAAAGCCACTAGTTCACCATACCCAAGTGGCAAGCCAAACTTCACTAAATGCAAAACAAATGCTAAGGATGTTATTACATGCTAAAAATATGCAAGCAGGAACATGGTATATCAGAGATCAAATGCCAAAAAAAATCAAAGTCCAGAATAAACAGAAAGCCATGCAAATCATAATGCAAAATGGGTTGCCTGCACCCTGTGACCAGGCTAGTGCGCCAGTTTGGTGCACCCTAGAAATTCTGAATCAGACTGCAATCTGATTTCAAAGTCTGGGCCAGATGCATGCAATGAATTGGGTTACTGACTATTCAGATCATTTACCTAGATGTCAGAAAACTTAGTCATGTTAAATAAACAAGCATTAAAACACTATTATCATTCTCTCCTCAAGTCATGCATGTTCATGGGTTTATGTGGACTGCAGTAACTGTTGATGGATTTTATGATTCATGCAGTGATTTAGTTGACTTAGGGATCATGCAGAAATGATAAAACATGTAAAGAGGATGCATTACAGTTCATGTTCCATAACTAGTAGTGATCACATAGGACTATGATTCATTACTAAAAATATCATACAGTGCAAAAGTCATCATGGCAATGAAGTAATGAACATAGAAGGGAGTATCATGAACATCCAAAAAAAATCAGAAAGGCACGAAAGAACATCACTATATAGACAATATATCAGTTTAATTGCAGGTTTTATCCAGAATATTATGTAAAACCTATGTGGAAAGATGAGTAATGGACCTTACCTTGCCTAGGGTGTCTCCTCCTTGGATGGCTCAAGTATCTCCTCCTTATTGCTTTGGACTCAGTTGGGAATGCTCAAGGATGCGGGAGTGTGCTCTGGAAGTTGGGGTCCTGGTTACTATAGTGGGTGGACAGCCAAGAGAGGAAAAAGGCTGCTAATGGATGGTTTTTTAAAGAGAAAGAAGATGTAACTCTTTGGGATGCAAAAGGTCTCGAAACTCAATAGCCTTGCGTAGATTCCTGAGGAATATTCGCAAGTGAAGGTTACAAGTACAGAAGATGGAAAGCCAATAGTCAGCACCCTGAAAAGTGGCCCTGCGCCAGCTTGGTGCGCCACAATGGTGCGCTAGCTTGTCGCGCCTGCTTGGTGCGCCACCATGGTGCACCATTGTGGTGCTCCACATTGGTGCTCCAGATCTAACTGCTTGAATTGTAAATTGGACCATGAGTTTGCTATAGGCTTAGGGTAACCAAGGTGCTAGATAAAAATCAACTGAGGTTAGGCTTGCCGTATCTAAAGCAACACTTCTAGAGAGTTCACTTACGAGCCGCCTCAAAATCAGGGTGTCTACAGATGTCCCTTCCTGAGCGAGGTCGAGGGACAGAGGGAAGCGAGACCGATGCTCAGGGTTGACAAGATACCCCCATTTTGAGGCTGCGGAGAAGTGATGTTTGCTGTAGTACTAGGTCACTTATCCGGTGGATGCACTGAAAATCATGACTTACTGCCAAGTGCAAATATGCCAATGCAAAGTGCAATATGCATGCGAATGCCGAGCCAAATGCGGAAAATGCGACACCAATGCAAAACACAAATGCAAAAGCTGATGCTTGAAAGTAAAATGCAAAACTGATGCTAATGATGAAGTGATATTGCAAAAACTAAAGAAATCCTACGTACAGAGGGAACCACTAGCAGGGACATGACAAGTTGTCAGACTCATCAGCCGGATTAATAAAGTTTTCAACCTGTGAAGACGGGACATGACAAGTCAACCAAGTCTCGTCAATCCGGTTGTCAGACAACGTGACGGTTGTCAACCGAGTAGTTGGGGATATCAACCCAAAGAAAAGAGGCATGACAAACATACTATTTGTCAAACAAGAAAGAGAGCCCTGTCCGCACGGACTTAGGGCAACCAAAGGGATTTCGCGCCGGCGAAAAGCCAAGGAGGAGGATGAACAGGACCTTGATCGCCCAGTCAAAAGTCAAACAGCTGGATTTCGCGCCAGCGAACATCCAAGGAAAAGGATAAGATATGACCTTGACTGCCCGGTCGAAGGTCGAGGAGAAGGATCTCGCGCCCGCGAGAATCCGAAAAAAGCAAAGAAAATGACCCTAACCGCTCGTCAAAGGCTGACTTTGACTGTCCGATCAAAAGCCAAGGAAAAGGATCTCGTGCCCGCGAGAATCCAAAAAAGGAAAGGAAATCACCTTGACCGCCTGGTAGAAGGTCGACTCTGACCGACCGGTCAGAAGCCAAGGAAAAGGATTTCACGCCGGCGAGAATCCAAAAAAGGCAAGGAAATGACCTCGACCGCCTGGTCGAAGGTCGACTTTGACCGCTCAGTCAAAAGCCAAGGAAATGGATCTCGCGTCCGTGAGAATCCAAGGGAAAAAGGAAAAGAAATGACCTTGACCGCTCGGTCAAAGGTCGACTTTGACAGCTCGGTCAAAGGCTTACGAGAATCTAAGGAGGAAAAAGGAGAAGAAATGACCTTAACTGCCCGATCAAAGGTTGACTCTGATCCCTCGGTCAGAAACCAAGGAAAACGATTTCGCGCCCACGAGAATCCAAGGAAAAAAAGAAGAAGAAATGATTGACCGTCCGGTCAAAAGCCAAGGAAAAGGATTTCGCGCCTGTAAGAATCCAAGGGAAAAAAAGGAAAAGAAATGACCTTGACTGCCCGGTCAAAGGTCGACTCCGACCGCCCGGTTAGAAGCCAAGGAAAAGGATTTCGCGCCAGCGAGAATCCAAGGGAAAAAGGAAAAGAAATGATCTTAACTGCCCGGTCAAAGGTCGACTCTGATTGGCCGGTCAGAAGCCAAGGAAAAGGATTTTGCGCCCGCGAGAATCCAAAAAAAGAAAGGAAATGACCTCGACCGCCTGGTCGAAGGTCGACTCTGATTGCCAGGTCAAAAGTCAAGCAAAAGGATTCTGCACCTGTGAGAATCTGAAAAAAAGAAAGGAAATAACCTTGACCGCCTGGTCAAAGGTCAAGCAAAAGGATTTTGCGTCCACGAGAATCCGAAAAAAGCAAAGGAAATGACCTGACCGCTTGGTCAAAGGTCAAGCAAAAGGATTTCGCGCCCGTGAGAATCCGAAAATAGCAAAGGAAATGACCTTAACCGCCCAGTCAAAGGTTAAGCAAAAGGATTTCACGCCCACGAAAATCTGAAAAAAGCAACGGAAATGACATTGACTGCTCGGTCAAAGGTCAAGCAAAAGGATTTCGCGCCCGCGAAAATCCGAAAAAGAAAGGAAATGACTTCGACCGTCCGGTCGAAGGTCAACTTTGATCGCCCTGTTAAAAGTCAAGGAAAAGAATCTCGTGCTTGCGAGAATCCGAAAAAAAGCAAAGGAGATGACCTCGACTGCCTAGTCAAAGGTCAACTTTGACCGCCCGATCAAAAGCCAAGGAAAAGGATTTCGCGTCCGCTAGAATCCAAGGGAAAAAGATAAGGACCTTGACCGCCCGGTCAAATGTCGACTCTGATCGCCCGGTCAGAAGCCAAGGAAAAGGATTTCGCGCCCACGAGAATCCAGAAAAGGAAGGGATAGAAGGATCTCATCCGCCCGGAACGAGAATCCGAAAAAAAAGAAAGCGATAATCCCTGGATTGTCCCCTAGGAAGGAAGTTGGTTCTGATTGCGCTCTAGAGGGCAAAACCGCGATTACTTGCTGCTGTCTCCATGGCATGGAAACCTGCGTCCTTGGTGTGATGCCTGTGCAATATCCTCTGAAAGAACCTTGTTGGAGTTTTGATTTCAATTGGCTTTGTTTGCGAGTTTTGCAAAAAGTTAGGGCATATTCGCAATTTTGCAGAACTAGGGGGCCTTTTTTGCAAACCAACTTGATATGGCTAACTTCTGATGGCTGTACTGCCGCTGTGCTATTATATTTGAAATTCCGCTGAATGCTTGCAAGTTTCTGCTCAAATATGATTTGTCACACCCTGCGTGGGCTATTATGCAAACTTCACAATGTCAGGGGGTTTTCTACAAATTACCCCACTGGTGAATTTTTGGAAGGCTGTATGCTTATTTTCCTGACACTTTGCAGTTCGTCTTTAAATGCAAGCTGCGAAATGTTGAGGGCAAAAATGCAATTTTCGTGGCAATTTTGCACTTTTGATCTTGGAAATGAAACTATTTGCATTGCTGGTATGTGATGAGGCCCACTGGGTAACTGCCATAACTGCCAACTCATATGCCATGCAGGGATATCTAGCCATGGTGACACCCAAGCACTGTTTTGATGTTCCACAAACATGGATTGGTGCATTAACTACCGAGGATCATGAGCAACTGCGGGTTTGAAGCATATCCTCCTTATGGTTGAATATTGCCAAGGTTGAAGTGAACTAGAGCCCCTAAGCTGGAGGATGTTTGACGGATCTGTGGGCTATTACCATACATGTCACTAGCCAGTTTCATGTGCTGTGACAGCTATGCTTCTGTCTCGCGTCAACTGACAGGCTTATCCCAAAGTGCTTGCGAGAAGTCTCATTTTCATGCTCCCAAAAGTAGTACTGTCTCCATGATCTTCTTGACTTAGAAAGGCAGCTGGCATGCCCCTAGTCAAAGACCTATTTCCAACTAAAGAGCAGTTAACATGCCCTTGGTTGAAGATCCCTTTTTTGCCAATATTCTGACTCAAAAGGTAGCTAGCATGCCCCTAGTTGGAACAATGGCAAACGCTTTGCAAAGCAACGCAAAATGCAGAAGTGGTGCGATCAAAAATGCTGAATGCCAAGTGATTTATGCAAGACTCATAAGATGGAAGTAAGATTTATGCATGGTGTATAGAAGATATGCCCTCAGTGCCGAGAAAGCCTTCATTGCCTGCTACAAGGAACTAGAATGTCCTCAACTCACTTGGTGCTACCTGGATCCCTGGGTTTATGGTGGCTCTCACTCAACCAATGGGCTTTCGGGATTAAATGGGTTCCATGCCAAACTCCTAGGGCCCTATACCTACTGTTTTCAAAAATTCATTTTTTTTTACTCCCTCAAAGGCATGCTGACCAACCTTATCCTTGCTTGGAGGTAATAAACACCTAGGCTAAGGGGTGGTTGCTCCTTCAGTTTAACTTAAGGGGTGGCTAGTCCCTTTGAAAATATGGGCTTGGTAGGTGTATGCTTTAACTCCTCTACAAGTTATGTGATAGGGATAGAGTCGTTTTGCAAGCCTCTCTCATTAGAGCCAAGGTGGGAGTCTCAATCGGACCCCCCAAACACACATCAAAAATTACGAGTAAATCACGGAGTGTAGACCCTTGAGTCAACTTCAAAACCCCCCAATCCATTCATGATTTCATCCACTACACATTTCATACGAAAATCACAAGGGGAAGGGGCTCAAGAACGGCTATTGTAGCCTTCAACCCCAAAATTGCATTTCCCACACAAATACCAATCCTAACCGCATGATATCTATATTCTCATGCTATATATCACATTCCAATCATTTTACGATTTTTCCACAATTTTTCATGCATTTATCTCAATTTCCATGCAATTAACCCATTGTTAAGGAAACAACGAGCAGAGGAAAGGGAAGAGGACGCGTACCTGGCTCAGCCCTCCGGCGACCTTAACCCCACTCCGACAAGCCTTCTCGTGCCTCAACGAAGCCTCTCCCGCCAGCGGACCACACGAACGGCCACTTCCTCTTCCTCAGTTGCGCGCACGTTGTTCTTCCTCTCCCTCTTCCTCCTTGCGGCGCAGCTGACCCTCTTCCACTCGCCTCTGCCTCTCTTATCCTTTCCTCCTCTCGCATCACGCTAGCCGCCCATCGCATCAGAGATGACGGCGAGGCACGGGTCGCTGGGTGGTGGTGGCACGGGCTGAGTAGGGTGAAGGGGAAGAAGACGGGTGTGTGGTGAGCTCTTGAGTGCGAGAAAAAGAAAAAGAAAGAAAGAAAAGAGGAAAGATCGGGCACGTAAACCAAGGCGACTGTGCATCCTCAAACTGGACTCCACATCCACCTAGATCACAAACAAGTGCACAGAAAGCTAACCACAAGCTCACACATCCAAAATCAACAGATTATCCATTAATAAACCATTTAAGCAACATCACAATCAATTACATGGTTTATAATTAAAATGGATAATCAGGCCCAGATGTTACAGGAATGACTTAGACCAAGGTTATGCATGACTTAATGCAAGAACTAACATGCACGTGTATGGATTGGTGGCACGGGGGTAATTTGGTCATTTCAATGGCCGGATGTGATGAGTATATGTGTGAGGATGATGCCTAGTCTGGGATATATCGAAATGTCTGCAAAATGTCCAGATAATGTTACTAGCAAGAAAACATACAAAGGACAAGGTTTTAAAAATAATAAAATGATGTAAACATAGTAATGGACAAGACTAGAGACTAAAATGCAAAATTCACGAAAAAAGGGAAAAATTATGATTAAAACATATTCAATGGCCTTTGCCCTAGTGTGCACATGATGAATCGAATGACAATGTGGCACTGAGATGTGTGAAAATTGCACCATAGTAATTTTCTAAAAACCTAGGATTGAAAGTGCAAAATTCACACATAAGTGAAAATGTGATTAAAATATGAAACTAGAGATCAATTTACAATGCAAACATGATCTTTAAAGGAAATCCATGATTAAATGCAAAATACGAAATGCAATAAGTGGAAAATATCTAAAATATGTGAGGAACAATTAAAACCCTAAATGATGGATTTAAAATAAATCTAAGGGTCTGGATGCGATTTTTCTATGTTCTGGGTTTGTTTGTTAAGAACTCAGGGGGTTGCATGCAAAATATAGGGCTTAAAGGTGATAAAAACTAGACTTTTGTGTTGAATAGTGCAATTATGAGATTTTTTAGGGTCAAGATGCAAATTTTACAAAGAAAAACTCATTTTTAAAAGTTCTGGAGGTTTAGTACAAAAAATCAGGACCTAAATGCAAAGAAACCATGATCTTAGGGACTTAAGTGTGATAAAACATGCATGAATAGAACTGAGAATGGTATTAAAAATTAAATTGGATAAAATGTGCAATATTTACAATGTAATTTTATAAAAAGGAGAATTCAGGGGTCAAAGAATAAATTCCTAGGACTTAGTTACAAAAAAAACATGAATGTAGGGATTTAATCGTGAGAAAACATATATCTATAGAACTGAAACTGAAATTAAAATGAAATAGGGTAAAAAATGCAATATTTACGGTAAAACTAAAGAAATGAAATTTTAATTAAAAGCTTAGGGGCTAGGGCACAAAATTCTAGGACCTACTTGTAACATTTTAAAACTAATAAGGGCTCTAAATGAAAACCTAAAAAAAACTAATAGTTACCACTGACGATTCGAAGATCACCGGCGGCGACAGCCTGGGAGGCTTAGCAGAGCTTTCCCGGGAACTGATCGGCGATCAGAGAAGTTGGAGGAGGTGGTGGGGGAGAAATCCAATGGTGAGGATCGGACTCCCAATGGTGGGAGTGTGCCGTCGATCCCCCCTATCGACGTTCTTCTCCGGTGATTGGGGCTCCCATTGGAGGGCCTCCAGGGGCAGTGGCCTTGGGTGGCGACAATCGGAGAAGCCCCGGGGTAGCACAGTGAGGCTCTAGGGAGTTGCGGATGGGGCTGAAACGACCCGAGGTTGCTTCCCCCTTTGCGGGCTCCTGTGGGATGGACTGTTGACGTTGAGGAGGTGTTGTAGCAGCATAAGCAGTACGGCGGAGACCAGAGGATCTTCGGAGGGTCATGGGGAGCTTCCGGTGGTGGTGGTCTGGAGCTGGCGTGCCCGGAGCATCCCAGGAGAATCCACGGCAGAGGCGGTTGGCGGCGGGGCAACGACGACGTCCTCAGGCGCTGGAGGGCCCTCTCCTGAGTGATAGGGACTTAGGGAGAAGGAGGAGGATGGGGGAAGAGAAGAAGGAAAGGCCCATGGAGCCTTACTAGGAATTAAGAGGCCTGAGGCCTCATCGGTGACAGAGAATCCATCACCGGAGGGTGGTCAACGGCATACAGGGGGTGCGTCTCCATCGAAACGCGACTCAATGGACTTATAGGAACTAAGGGACCTAAGACAAAGGAAAAAAAAAGTGAACAAGATTAGAGAATTACCTGACTGAAAGATGTGCCTCCCCGATGAAGCTCGACGGCGCTTCTCGGGGTTGATGCTCCGGCGACGGTGGCTGGGATTCTGGGTTGCGAAAAGAGACTGGAGGAGGAGGTCTAGACGTGGGGAACGTGCAAGACCTCTGGTGGTTTGAGTCTGGGGGAGGGCTTTCGTGGGCTGGAGCGTGTTTTTCAGTCGGGTCCTCCGACTATCGGCAGCGGAAGACCTTTTAAACTTCGGTAGAGCTTTCTTACGCCGTCGATCTTCCCCCGCAAGGGCTGGCTGTCGTTGGATTGGGAGCATGACGGAGGAGGAAGGTCCAGAGATCACGCGAGAGGAGGATTGAGGGCCGGAGATCTTAGGAGTGATCGTTGGAAATGGCGTTGGAGATGTCGGGGTCGTCGGAATTATTTTCTAGCTTTATACGGTTTGTGATTGAAGGGGTGCATGGGCTTACTAGGCCTGCGATTTGGGCTTGGTTTTAGGGTTTTTTTGTTTTATTTTTGTTTCGGGATTTTCTAGGGATTTTAGGGTTTTAATTTGGGTTTTGTAATTTGAGTTAAATTTTTGATTTTGTAACTTAGGGTTTAATTAATTGGTTTTAAAATAGGGTTTTAATTATTTTAGGGTTTTTAGGACTTTAATTATTTTAATTTTAGGGTTTTGAATTTTAATTAGGATTTTGAGTTTAATTAGGTTTTTTGGTTTAATTAGGGTTTTTGTGTTTTAATTAGGGTTTTTGGTTTAATTAGGGTTTTGGATTTTAATTTAGGGGTTTTAGACTTTAATTAGGGTTTTGGGTTTAATTAATTAGGATTTTTCTGAATTTAAGTGGATTAAAGTTGTGTTTGAGTTTTAATTTAGATTTAATCAGTTTTTTACTTGACTTAATTAGAGATTTAGTTTAAATTTTAGTTTAATTGATTTTTATTATGGTTTTGACTTAGATTTTGACTTCATTGATTTTGCTTGATTTTGGATTAGGGTTTCTTTTTAATTAGCTTCAAATTTTAATGGATTTTATTAAGTTTTACTTGATTACGGTTTTAATTTGGATTTTAAATGGTTTGAATGGATTTTGACTTCAATTAGGGTTTTTATTTGATTAATTAGGGTTTTCACTTGATTAATCGGATTTTATTTAATTTTGACTTTAATTGAGTTTTCTGTTTGATTAATTTGGATTTTAAGTGTTTTAAATGACTTTTGTTAGGTTTTAATTCTTAATTATTGTTTTTTGCTTTGATTAGGTTATAGTGGACTAGTGTGGGCCTGACTGGGCTTGTGTGGGCTTGAGGGTTTTGGTGGAGCTAGGATTTAGGTTTTAGGTTTGAAAATCAGGGTTTTGGTGGTCGCAACCAGAGCATCTTTCTAGAAGAGCCTGCTGCCAAGTGATTTCAAAATCGAAGTGTCTACAATTGCGTCCAATACTCACTTAGTCTAAATAAAACAAAACTTTCCAAGATTGAAGTATAAAATGTAAGGAAACTACCTACAAAATCTCAACAAATTTAGAGATCATTTAAGTACTTTATTATAATGATATTTCCAAGATATTCAAAGAAATAAGATGGGTATTTCACGAGCTAGTTTTAAAACAACAAAAATATCCTAATAATCATGAAGGCTCACAAAGTGGTTTGATAGTACAATCTGATTGATGTGTTCGAGTGTTAAGGGAAAATGAGAGTGGAATGAATTTAATCACGGATCTAAAGGTGATCGAAACCAAAAGTCTTCCATGAAATGCCAAAACATTAAAATAAGGTATCTACACCCACCACCACCAACACACAT